>VXAB01004856.1:53105-68015 GCA_013399175.1 Odontophorus gujanensis
TTTTTTTTTTTTTTTTTCAGTGAAAAGAAACCGTATCCTAATAAAGCAGCACAAATTAGTTTTGTTTTCATAATTTACATAGGCACTCTAACACCCTGCATTTCAACAGGTTCTATAGTAATCAAAATGCTGTGATTTCAAACAAACCAAACCAAGCCATGCAGAACACTGCATTTAGAAAATGCCAGGTTTAAGGTAATGAGCTAAGAATTTTATTTTTGTATCTCTGAGGCTTGTAGATCAACATATTACTAAAGAGAGGTATGATTTCTATACAGAAAACATTCTTAAACACTACAATTAAATTTATGGGGGAAAAAAGTACAAAACAATACTCTGCTGCCTAAAAAGTAGAGTTTTACTTCATTTTTACTGAAGTGGAGATGTACTGTGTGAGACAAGAGGTAGCCTCGGTGAACTTTCATTATTAAAGAAAATATGTAACGAAGTAATAACTAAACCAAACTAAAATTAAGTATCATCAAGAAAAAGAGACAGACAGCATGCAGAGAAATGTTCTTTTATCAGACTGCCAGCAAAGATCCACTTTAGAAGAAGTTCTATTTCTTCTTTAATATTCATTCTTACTTTACGCAAAATCTATTGTGGGGAAAACAGCTGGAATTTTTAACTCATTTAAAAACACATTTCTCCACTACAGTGGCCCTATACTTGGTTCTCAAAGCACTTTAGAACCACAAAGAAATGAATATGCATTATAGCCAGGTGAACATTATTATAGAACGTTAATAATGATCTGTGAATCTGTAAGTAGTAAATTAAACTGCAGAATTTCTAACATGTTGTTTAATACAATTCCTTTTTTTCTGTTGTGGTGTTGTGACCATTCTACAGGCTTTGAAGAATAAGTCTCAAAACAGAGGTTTTCACTGCTGAGACAATTATTTTTAGCTTTTAAGACAGTGACATACAAGTACCTGGCCAATGTCCAAATATTTAGGCAGGGCAGACCTTACGAAGTTGGTATCCAGTTAGGAGCATAATAGAAATAAGTCACAAAATTCAGATCTTGATCCAGACTTTCCTAAAAATTCAAGGATGGTCTGAATCCAAAATTCCACAGTGGATTGCAGAGTTTTAGTATGAATATTGTTCCCATCAACTGCTGTGACAAATTCTACTCAAGACCTAACACTGGGCTGACTTCTCATTGTCAGATTTGAACCACCTTATACTCCTCACTTGTGAAGCCCTTGCTGGTGAAAGCCACAAGCTTGCTCAGGAAAGTAGTAAAGTGATGCTGAAAAGAGGAAAGCCAGAGAGGGCAAGTTACTGAATTCAGCATCTACAGAGCTGTGTAGCAGCAGGGTCAGGTAAGGCTGCAGCAGATGCAGCCTGATAGGCTGTGTGCAGGTAGCAAGATCTGTGAGCAGACAAAAGTTCTTCAGAGCCATGCAAGTGACACAGTAGAAGAATGTATTTAAAGTTATTTTGGCACCTGCAACACATACAGATGATTATATGGGTTTTCAAAACATTCTGGGGCCAAATGCTCATTGAATTCATTTTGCTATGAGGCTCTAGAAGCAGCAGCTGAATAGGTCAAGTCAGTAAACTACCAATCAATTTTTCTCTCCAAAAAGAGCACTGCTTATATAAAAATTTAACATCTCTGGTATAATGAGAGATTCTTGAAGTGTCCTGAAACACGTATGCAGAATTTCACCAAAAACTCAAGCACAGCTGCTTTGGAATAAAATCTACCAGGTGTCCCTGCTACAGGAGAACGGGGGATTTTTAAAGTGTTTTTATGAGAAATTGCAAAAGAAAAGATTAGGTAGATAGACCACAGTCTATGAAATAAGGCTTTGCTCTTTTTTTCCTTCCTTTACAATCTGTCAGTCTCTGGTTTTAAGACTCAACCAAAATCTGGTATGTCCTACACTGTCACAACCTAATTTTACTTAAGCAGTGAGCACCACCTACTGCAGGGGATGATTGCAACCTATTTAGTCAGTAAATCTATCACTTCCTATAATAATTTGTTTTCCTAAAGCCACTACTGCTCAAGTTCTGACCAGATCTATAACTTTCAAGTGAGATTGGAGCTGATCACTGCTCACAATGGAGTGTTTGTGTGATAGCTGTAACATGTATGAGACTCAGAGATTAGACAGATAAAGGAAAATGAAAGAGAAGATCTGATCAATTAATCTAGTTTATAAAACCAGAGCTCAAAGAAAGGAAGCAAATGGGAGACGCTACTTTCTCCTATCCTCCAGGCTGAAAAAGCAACCGGAGTCAATGGAACTACTGACTGGCTGGGATAAGGGTTGTTCTACTCATATCAAAAATGACTTTTAGCACTGTTTAATCCACTTCTATGGCTACCCTTGTTTCAGGCAAAGGGAAGGGAAGGTCCAGATGATCTCTCCCCTTCCCCTGTTCAGCCTATATGATCTCTGGCATCATTTGCACTGTGCTCTGGGGGCTCTTCCACTGCAAACACCTCAGCTGCTCACCTCTTCTCTGCTCCCTCAGAGCTGCCACCTACCTGCTCCCTAAACTGACTATAAAATCTCTTTCCTACACCTGAGCCGAGATGGGTGCTTTGGACAAGAAAGCTGTTTCTCGACTCACACCCGTAGTTTTGGGGAGGACATAACTTTGAACAGGAGCCTGGCTGTGAGCTGAGGGGACGGTTTGCAGGGAGAAATCAGGGTACCATCTGCAGCCAGCACAGGCTGTCTGACTGCAGTGCTGAGCTGCTGCCAAGCTGCGCTAAGTTAAACTAGTCACACAGGTTCCTCAATGGCTTCTGCCTGTGTCAGAAAGTGGAGTAAATCCAAATCCTGGTCCTGCTGCTGCAGTTAGGACAGAGATAAAGATCCTCAGCAAACAGAGTTCTGAGGATGAGACAAATTGGACACTAAGATGCTAATCCTGCTAGGATTTTACTATTAGACTGCACATACCTGTGCAGTGCTGGGAAGCTGCAATGTATAAAACAATAGTTATGTCAGAGGACTATTAAAGTACCAATATAAGCTTAGCACCTGCAAAGCAATACAGACTCACACTCAGAGCACCTCCTGTATTTTGCTTGCAGCTGACATACTGTTGGCAGAGTAAGGCAGAGAAAACCAACTCCTCGCAGACCCATAGTAATGGCCATGATCTCATTTCCATTCAAAACCTATAGCAATATATATATATGTAGAGATCTACAGATTTTCAAAAATAATCCTAAATTTTTGGTGTGCCTTTCTGCCCAAGGAAACAAACACATGATAGATGTGGAAATAGACAGACTGTGACATGCAGTGACTGTGGTTATGAATAAGGTGTAGTAACTAGAAAGAAGAGAATAGAATGCAAGTGAAAAGAATTAATTATTGATAAGGAACAGATAATTACTACATTTCATATCTGCCTACCTGCTATAAGGACATTTCCTTGCTGTCTAATAAGGAGAGTGGTGGGCTGCAGTTTGGTCTCTTGGCTCCATAGGCAGGTTCTCTTCTTTGCTGACTGACACTGTTATGCACAAGCTCCATTATTCCAGTTTACCATTAGAAGTCTATTGAAATCATTTAAATAATGATAATAAAAAGGATAGTTATTACAGTCAGATATGATCAAAATACAGGTTATGAGAAAGATTCTGGAGTAAAACTCATCTCTCAATTGGGTCATTTACTGGAAAGAAAATAGATAAACACATTAAAATTGTCCTTTATTTTACTTCAGACATTAACTGAAGTGGTAGATTATAGTCAGCAACAAACTTTAATCCGTGTCCTTCTGAAACCAATGAGAGAGTAAATACCCAACATTACGCATGTATATATTCACATGATCCTTACATTTGTAAATATAGAACTTAAGATATTATATTACTTGTAACATGAAACATGAGTAAAAAAAGCTTAAGCAACTTCTGA
Organism: Odontophorus gujanensis; assembly: GCA_013399175.1. Lineage (NCBI taxonomy): Eukaryota > Metazoa > Chordata > Aves > Galliformes > Odontophoridae > Odontophorus > Odontophorus gujanensis. Next base: position 57,011 of record VXAB01004856.1, read on the forward strand.
ACATTTCTGAACAACATTTCTGATGGGGCAGGTTTCAGGATTGCTTTTAATTTTTACTGGTTCTATTCCTTCACCTACAGCAGTGTTCGCTTGAATTCTGTATTTTCACATTTAAGAGGATACAGAACTTTAATTTCTCACCTTTTTATTTCAGTCACCATCCCTTAATGACTACTTTTTTGTTAATTGAATAAAGACTTCTGAATTTACCATTTAATCTAAAAGATTAAAATAAAAATATGTGACAACAATGTAACAGCAGCAAATCTAAACCTCAAGGCACAAACTGTACACTGTTAGTTATCCATGACATACTGTAATGAGAACATTCATAACAAAATCCTTCTTAGTGGTAATGCACCTGTCTTCAGGCTTGCAACATATTTGTTGTATCAGAGCAATCTTGCTAAATGTCAGGCTGATTTGCATTCCTTTTTGTTTAAAACTGGTGTTTAGCCAGAGTCAATGGAGAAAGCATCAAAGTAGGTTTCCATAGCCTTTTTTCTTATATGATAGTAGACGAGTTGTCAACTGGGAGAAGCAAGGAGATTCTGGATCTATTATGACAGTTTTTGAATATGTCCCATTCAGACAGATGTGAATCCCTACTTGCGAGAAACACAAGATGTCAAAGCAGTCCAGTGAGGTCCTCCAAAGCTGTGAATTTCTTCTTTTCCTACCACAAACAATTCAGATAACCCAACAGGCCTCCTACTAGTTGCATGAGAAGACTATCACCAGGGCAGTAACAAAGAACATATTAAGAGTTATCTCAGGACCTACATCATGGCTATACACCCATTCAAACAGTGCCAATCCTGTGCTTGTTTTGAAAGGTATGCTGGGACACCTTTTGGAGCTGCATTTACTCACTTCAGAAAGCTCTCCTCTCTTTTAGTTTCCCTTGTCCTGAGTGGAGGCACTCACTGGTTAGCAGTGCAAGACACTTTCTAACTTCACAGTTTATACAAGTGCTGTTTCTCTAACACTTCTTGCTCTTGTTAGCTCACTACATAGAAGACTTAGAGGACCTTACAACACAAGGTGCCTCTCTGGATGTTCAGTGCAAGACGGCCCTCACAAACAAGTTCATTGATTTCCAGGGTTTGCAATCTCTGTAAACACGAAAGAGACCCCGAAATGCAAAATGGAGCAGCTTTCAGCTGACAACCTGCAGCTTAACAAGGAAGTAGACTATGATCACTGCCAACTTGCAGGTGCCAGAAAAGTGGGTGCTGGCAGTTTAATCACATGCCTGCCTCTAACAAACTTGTTTTCCCTGAAGCGCCTGTTGTCAGCATAACTGCCTAAACCTAAAGACAGGCATTATAGGTAGATGTTCTGAGCTTTTTGTCACATATTTAAATCTGAATTTGGTAGGGGAAAAAAAAAAAAAAAAAAAAAAAAACTTGAAAATAGCCACAACATGGCAACAATAAAAATATAAAGCAGGCAGAGAAGCAGCTATCAGATGGGAGACCACTGTGACAGTCCAAACCAGTTACCCTAACTTGGGTTAGATAAGGACATGTCTGCTCTAGTAATATACATTTGTATTTTTTGGTTTGGTTTGGTTTTTTTTCTGAGGATTATCAGCTCATGGCTTGGATGGTCAGGAAGGTCTGCAAGCAGCCACTGAATGAGACACAGCAGAACTCACGTGGGCTCAGGAGCCAGGAGACAAAGTGCATCTTCAGAGGGACAAGTGAGAGGCTGAGGCTTCTCCACACTCAACAGGGGCTGAGGAGCTGCCGCTTTGTGCAGAGAGACGATACCTCCAATAAGGTGATTGGGAGTATCTTGCTTCTGTGAAAGGCAGTACCTCCCAGCTCTTGCTGAGCTTCTAACAGCATGCTTAACGTCTAGTTTGGGAAAGAAAAATACCATCTGGCACCTCAACTTTGAAAAGTTGCCAAACTTTGACTTACTCTTTGAATCCTCCCCAGGAAATCATGGGAACTACCTACTAAGAACAGCATCACAAAGTGTGAACAAGGCTCACGCGAGCTAACTGCATGTTATCTACCACAACGTGTCTTTCAATGAAAAAAAAAAAAAAAAAGATTAAAAGATTTAGAGAGGTTAGTCATGCAGTCTCCTTGAGAACTTGTTTGAGTCCCTAGCTCTGTCTCCTGTGGGAACAGGTTAATGAACCACCACAGTAAATTCTTGGTGGATTTTCAATACAAGAAAATAAGTCATCTTTTCTAAATTAAGAAATTAGAAGTGACTCAATTCTAGAAGAAAGGCTAAAAATGATCCCTGAGGTATCGCACTGGACAACACTGGACAACACTTGAGTCTTTGATTCATGTTTGTGCTCTTATTGAGTCTTATTTGTGTGTTGTTCATAATAATCTTTTGTGATATAAAATTATTTCAAAATAAATAGTGTCAGAGGAGTCAATTTGTCAGAAGAAAATACATTAATGTCAGAGAAAAGATTTTAAATAACAGCCAAAAAAGAATGAAGAAGAGAAATTTAAGAAAAGGAAAAATCTGGGAGGAGAAATGCAATTGTTGTTCTTCACCACCTCATTATTTGTAACCAGTGGTATGTAAACCCATGTTATATCAGAATCAATTCAGATGCAAATACCTGAGCCTTAATTGTATGTGTGAAAGAAAGAAAAGAATGACAATGTTCAAGCATGCTTTATTTTGTTATTTCTGTATCCTCCAGGAAACACATTCAAACTTTAAGTAGTAACACATTGCTTCGGTAGATTTATACGGAAACAATCTAATAAATGACATTATAAATGTTACATACAAATCAAAAACCATAGGAAGATGTATTGTACTAAAGCTAGATAGCAAATCTGTAATATTATTACTTCTAATTGTTTCAGATGAGATGTATTATATAATAATTTTAAATATCAAAGCGACTAAAGCACTCAGCTCATTCCCATGTTGCTTTACTCAAGTAAAAGTTGATTTGAATTCAGACATACAGATTCGAGACACTTATGTTTCTCAGTCTCATATCTGTACAGAGAAGATGAAGAATGTAGCTATTTTTCTTTAACAATATGTTGAATAAAGATCAAGTATATCAATTTTAGGACAATCTGTTCCTTTAGTCTAATTGTTAAGTTGCTTTTCCACGGGGAGAGATTTTTTTTCAAGTCAAGTCTATTCTGTCTGTGATTCAATATATGCCAGGTTCTCATTATGCTAACTGAAGCTGTGCATGTAGCCAGATGCAAAGCTCACATCCCTTTTTCAAAGCTGGATATAACTGTGTTTGCAACACAGAGTACTGACATGAAGATTTGCAGACATGGAATGCCCTTCCACCATCTGCCAAAGTACCAAAATCCCACATCCCTGTGTCTCAGTTCATTATGTTCCCATTCCTCCTGCTTTTTCAATCAGGTCATATAGTTTGTATTTAAAATGTGGCCTCAGACCAAAGCTCTCCTGAAGTAAATAGGAAGATTTGCTATGGCTGTGACAGTCTCTGGAACAGGCTATATTTCCCTCAGCCCTTCTCAGCTCACATTCCTGCAATGCCATGGGAGGCAGTATTGTGAATACTGACCCCATAGTGCAAAAAGTGCCACAGAATTTTCTTCCAGGAAGCTTTTTCCCTCTGTCTTATATGCAATTATTGGAACCACAGCATCATTTCAGTGTGTGCATGCCACAGACAGTTCGATTTCGCTCAGATTTTATCCATGGCAAAGGAAATGTCTATCACTCAGACTAAACTTCTTTCTGTAAATTCAGTTTCATTTACTAACAATGCATACGTAAGAACGGCAGTTTGGGAAACGTATGTGTTAACTTAGGAAGATCTTGAAAGCACTCTGCCTGAAATGGATCAATCACCCAAGAATGGCTGAAAGCAAAAGGTCATTAAGATTTTCTAGCTGGAATGTAAAGTTTGGAGGAAGCAAAGGTGATGACTTCAACACATCCCACCTCCCATCACTAGAATATTTGCTGTAGGAAGGACCATGGTGGACAAGTGAACTGGAATTAGTGCTGGACCACGTATCACAGAATCATAGAATTGTAGGGGTTGGAAGGGACCTCTAGAGATCATCTAGCCTAGTGTAGGTGGAAGATACAAAGCCAGGCCTGATCTGCCTACAGCACCTCTGGAAACCATTCTTGTGTTTCCACAAAGGAATTCATCATTAAACTGACACATATCCAACATGTGCAGAAAAAATATTGATGTAGATAAAAGCCTATGAGAACATAACACATTCTGCAGCAGCATGATGAAAGGTAACATATATCCAAATGTGCAAAAGATTGCATAACTGAACTATTTTTTCCCTCCCCACAAGTGCAGGATGTTTTATTAAAGGAAAAGAAAAAGGGTAAAAAAAAAAAAAAAAAAGAAAAAAGTTTCTGACTTTCGTTAACCTTCTCTCGTAGTTCAGGTTATTTCTTTAATGCATTTATCTGCTTTAAAATTGTCTCCTTAGCCTCTCAAGGGAAACCAATATAATACACCATCACATTTCTCACAGGAGAAAAAAGAACACTTACTCTTAATAGGTGGCAATTTTGCCAGATGTTATTGACATAGTAAGTGCGAAATTTCAGTGATACTAAATGCAAAGTGCAGCAGATTAAAGAACAATGGAACAAAGTGCAAAATGAAGTTTAAAAAGCAGCAGTGTCAAAGTCAGAGAAAGTGTGAAAAAATTACATTTTAACAACACTATTAAGAACAAGTTTACTAATTACTGTAACTGGCACAAATCTAAAAGTATCTTCCTTAGACTCTGGAAAGTTTTTAAAAGTGTGATATTTTTTCTTGTCAGCATTTCTTCCTTTCTTTATGCTCTGTAGCAGAGACATAACATTGCTGGTACTAAAACAATGACACTTGAAGCTCTTTATCTTTCACTTCTTAACCCTTTCTTACCAAGTAATACTGCAGCAAATTCTGCTATTTAAGCAGGGTAATTAACTACAGAAAATGCTTTGATAACTAATACTGAAACAGTTTAAAATAAAAACCATAGGACTGATTCAGTCATGGTTTACACATTCACTCACCCAAAATAATGGAAATTCCACACTAAGAATGACTTCTTATTAAAAGTTTGGGAAAATCCCATTTCTCTGCTACCAAAATATATAAATAAATAGCGTGCACAATTTCCTCGTTTTCAATTATTCTCTAAAATCCAATCATAAAATATTACAGTTGAGATGTTCATCTCCAATAAATCAGAGAAGCTTCACTGCTTTCAGTGGCATCGTAACAAACTTAAAGAATCCAGTTTTCTGGGTTTCATTTGCAATATTCGTATTGTACTGAAAAATAAGACAGGTTTCTCAAGTAGCAGGTATACATGGAACTCTGCATAATCTATTACAAATATTTTTTGTTCAACTCTCAACCCTGTTACTGTAGCATATAGCCTTCAGTGAGTCTTCAGCCAGCAGTATTACACTTAAGGCCTAAGCATATCTCCATAGCAAATCAAATGGTTTGGGGCATTAGAATGACCAGATCTGCTTTCACATACTGAAATGAAGGCTCATTATAGCAGTGCCTGATGTAGTTCAGTTACTTGCTGACAGAGGACCCAGGTATCTGTACCCTCATTGCAGAGATGAGTGGCTCTGGGATGGGAGACAACATCATCACTCTAAGCTGATGAGTTTACTCCCTGCAGTCCCTCAGACTTCAGGGACAACTATTGGGCCAAAATCTAACATCAGAATCACCCAACTAAATACCACCACCACCACCACCAAATAATACTTTTCCGGGGTAAATTATTAGCATCATTCATTTACTTGGTACTAATTGCTCAGGTGACAGCTTGGGGTCCTTGAACAACTCACAGTACTGAACATTAAAACTTAATTTTGGCATCTCATAAGTAATATATGCAGAAATCACAATTCCAAATACAGCTCTAGTAGGCGATTCCAATCTCCAATTATTGTCTGAGAAAAGGGTTTAATTTAAAGTCCATTTGGGGAAAAAAAAAAGTAGCAATGCATCAAGATTTACTAAAATACTTCTACTTTCTTCTCTGTGATAAGAGAAAGTTGACTTTGCACAGGATGCAAGTAGCTTGCACTAATTATAATTCCATTAGTGAGAGTTCTTCTAGCATATCAATGGCTACCCTTTTCATGGAAATCCAATATTATGCAGCTGAATACATCTGCTCAGCTTTCTTGGGGCACTTTTCTTTAAAGTGCATTTATCATAGTCATCTCTCACCACTTTTCCACCTCATGACTGCACTTGACTCAATCAAATAATTTGTGAACAAAAATAAAATAGGTTCAACTTCAAAAACTGAGTACTGTACAATATGATGCAAGGCCTTAGGTTCTACCCACTTAAGGAAAAAATTTGCCACATGGTGTATGATTCGTTTGCCAAAGAATACAGTTCTTCTTAAAACCAAAACTCAGTCTATATGAAATTATATCCTCCAGATCTGTGTAAGATCATAAGAGATTTTCCTGGATTTTTTTGGGGGGAGCAGAAGGGAACTGCGATTGTTTCCCAGAAATGTATTTTCTAAGGCCTGAGAAAGCAAGTACAGAACATGAACCCTGAAGTTAACATCATGCAGTTTAATATTGAAAGCATCTACAGTAAATATAAATAAGATTTTAAATTTGCCTTTAGTTCCTTTCTACATTGAGATATACACAGTTATAACTGTAGACTGGTTTGGGTTAGAAGTGTCTTAAAGACTATCCAGTTCCCACCCCCTGCTGTGGGCAGGGTCTAGACCAGGTTGCCAAAGCTTCATCCATTCTGACCTTGGACACTCCCATGGATATAAGAAAATTTTTGGCAGCAAGGGAAGTTCAGTTGATGGTATTCACCTATTTAGTCTTTAGCCAGAGTTCATCAGCAGTGAGATGTACTAGTGATGAGCAACAGCTTCCCTTCAGGTGTAATGATAATGTTATTTTGTTCTGCCATGTCTGTAGTGACCAGTAGCTATTGGTTTCACGGTATCAAAATTGAATCAAAATATGATTACCCAAATGACTACAAAATCCTTACAGTTTATCATTTGTTTTTGCTCCCTGTCTGGTTATCTCCTAGTTACTTCCAGATAATAAAACACTTATTCTTTTGGACCTTCCTGCCATTTTTGGATAACGGCTTAGTCACATCTGGGGCTCCAGGTCAGCGCTGGGCCCTGTGTTACCAATTTCTATGTGCAAATGCAGAGAAAGATTCAATCCTAGGCTCAGAAATAGTATGTGCTGGGATTCTGGAGAAAGGTTCAGAGCGTGCTGGGTGCAGAGAAGGCAGTCCAGTCAGTGAGAGTTGAGAAAGAAGACAGGAATACTTGTTCAAGCACTGTCAACAGTTCAACATGACTCAGGGTGTCTCTGGTTCAGACAGCTGTTTTTTCTTTTATCTTTCTGAGATTAGATGACCGTATTTCTATCCTCTATCCTAAAGAATTTTGAAAGTTAACTATTAATCATGAAATGCAAAAAGTGTAATATTATTTCTGTAACTTCAGCTTAACAGCTCTTGGTGTAGATATATGGCCTCAGCTAGACTCTTTACCTAGACTTTTCATTATTTCCAGGATTTTAAAACTACCAATATTATATCTTTACTTCTTTCTCATTAAATTCTTGCAAAAAAGACACACCTCCATAAGTTGTCCCAACAACAACTAGTGAAAAATATAGGAGATATTTTCACCATTTTCCCCTGTGACTTTTTTTTCTTATTTATATTTTTAAATTTCAGTAAGTTCAGGGTAAGTTTGCCAACCATGACTAATGTTGAACTATGATGTCAGGAAGGGGGTGGAGGGCGTTTACATGACTTGATATTTTTGTCTTGACATGTTTGTGCTAAAAGATAGTTCACTGTCTAGGGTTTTATCACATTCCATTATTGCTATCATTCTGTGCATTCAAGATGTACTCCTAAAAAATACCATTAGAATAATTTGTTCTGCTTCCTCTTAGACTGGCAATAATTGCCCACCCATCACCCTGCTCCTTTATCTCATTCAGTAGTTCTCACCTACTGAGTCTCTTCCAGTTCCCTAGGGGGGCCTCAGTAGAGTTACATAAACTTTCTTACACACAGATATATATATCTATATTTTACCTCCTACTGCACTGTTAATGGAACTCTTTGATCTCTCACTAAACTATAGTGGACTTCTGCAACATAATGCTTAATTTTTGCTGGACTTAGAGGTATTCTGTAAGTCAGTAAAACTGCCTTTTAAAGCTTTAACAAGGAATCATCTCTCTATTAAGTATTTAGTATGAAGGACTCTGTACAATTTCTTTCTAAACCATAGTCAACTCCATCTCCTCATTCTTCTGTGCTTTTAAAACTACTCCGGTGCCAGATGAGGTCACAGATTTTGACATATATTCATTTTTTTGCAATGCTGCAGAGAAACCATTGGAGTATCATGGAGTTCTCCTGATTTATGAGTAGGTTGGGCAATTTATATTCTAATTCAAACAGTTCAAGAGATGAATAAACAGAAAATATAGATGAGAGTACCTTAAGAAACCTTAACCAAAAATTTATAAATAAGAAAGTTCAAATACAGTAAACATCCTTCATTCAGTAATTCTACCAATTCAGTTGTACACAAATGGATGAAAAGTATAGTCATGCAATATCATTCATTTTCATCCAGTTTCATCTCATAGTAGCAAACATCATGATTCAGTTTCAGTTGTCTTTAGAGGTTTCCGTAGTTTTGCACAGACACCACAGAGCAGCTTTGTGGCTTTCTCAAATCAGGACTAGTAGGCTCAAAAAATGGCCTAAATCTACATGAAATCTGACCATTGCATGCAGAATCAGCCTCAGTTGTTAAAATACTGAGGGTGGTAAAATGTTCATACTACATACGAGTAATAATCAGTACCTGCTTTGTGAAAATTATATTTATATTCTTTTGATGGTTTCAGCCTGGCTATTAGCATTCTCCACAAGAAGCAGATAAGAATCCCAAAGAGAGATTGAATGAAATTTGGGGAATAGACCTATCCAAATTCAACAGTTTCTGCACTTTTGAAAGATACTTGCATTTTTTACCTCTCACACTGATTACATTATAGCAGAAAAGTCAAGTAAATCACCGAGAATCTAAATAATCACAAAACCTATTCTGATTTTTCTCACCTTTTATTTTACATACATTTTAAATTCAACAGTAAACTGTTCCCACCACTGGTTGAATGTGCTGCTCTCATACAGTGTGCTTGCTCATGCCCCCACAAACCTCAAAAAGTAAGAAGAGAAGGAGCAATAACAAGGCTCTGCCTTGTATAGTCTGTTCAAATAATCGGCCACACTTGTTTATTCTCATGGGCTAGACATCTAAACTCAGGATTACCTTGCTACTTCTAGACTACAAGAAGGAGGCAGAACTATTTAAGCCCGTGGAAAACTGCAAAAGAAACCGATTTAAGAATCCATTTTTAGACCCATTTTGAAATTAACGTGCAGCTGAATTTCATACTGCATGGACTTAAATATCACGTTTCTACATTTTACCAGCACGATATGAGGTGATTAATATATGCTAGTAAAAGAGTGTTGCTTTCATGATTGCTAGGCTTGTATATCTTTTACAGTCATTACAGCTTTTATTCTTTCCAAGTAAGACCTTCCAATCTATCTTTTCTCCCTGAATTTGAATGAAATTGGCACTTTTTCCTAGAAATCCCCATGAAATTAGCACTTTTCTCAAAAGGTCGCATGAAATTTTATAATACTGTTTTTGCTGCAATATTATTTACAGCAACAAGTTGCTTTGAATAACTCTTCTTCAGAACACTCATTGACATATATTTCCAGTATGATCAGGAAGTGATAGGCTGCAGTAATAGTTAAAATTTGCTTTCAATTATTTGCCTGATTTGACAGCTATGTTGAAATCTTCCAACAGGTCATTTCTAGATTAAATTTTGTCTAACATCTCAGGGAAGTAAAAGCAATTTTGAGACGGGAAAGGGAATAATCAGGAAGTTTTTCAAGAACGTGTTGGGAATGTCATAATACTTAGCCTTCAATTGGCTTGTATGTAAAACTACACCTGAATTACTAGTGGGAGTGTAAGCTTTGGCTGAAGAGACCTGTAGAAGTTACTCATTTAAGCCTTTTCATCAATTTTTTAGAATGAGAGACAGATTCAAGAGATAAAATAGGAAGATGAACTGCCTGATACAGCTTTGTGCCATTTTTATATCTTTATATCTAAACGCAACAACCTGCTCTTTTTCTTTTCCTTGTTTCCAGTCATCACCAGAGATGTTCATTCTATTTACAGCCTTCTCAGGAAGGTGTCATTTTTTGATGACTGCTCCAAAAATGCTAACAAAGTATTTTTTTTTTCCTCTTTTCTACCTCAACCATCTTATTCGTAGGGAAGTGAATATCTGAGTAAAATAATGTGGTCCAAAATTACCTGCTTTGGTTATCCTCAGAACTATATGGCAAAATCCTGTTCTAAATTCTCCATCTTGCTGGTTCTCTAGAGATGTCACTGCAACTACAGAAGGTAGAGAAACCAACACTTATAGTAGCCACATGCATTGCCAAGAAGTTTTAAAAAACACTGTCACTTCAAAAGATGTGTACAATCACCTGAAAAAGGGAAATAAACTTCCCCAGAATCAATACTAAAGTGTGACAGATGGCAAGTATGAGCTGCAGCCTGATTACACTCTTCCCAGAGCCACATAGCAAGCCACAGACTACTATGACCAGCAAGAAACATAACAAACTTTTTCCCTCAGAGAAAATAATAAAACATTTATTTGTCCCAGGAGCTCAGGAGACAAAAGGTTTCACCAAATTAATCTGTTCACTTTACAGGGATCATTACATTTTAAAGAATATAGCAGCATGGTGACATTTCATATTTAAGATTTCCTAATCGTATTCCTGGGAAAATATAGAATAAAGTTGGAAAAGACCTCTAAGATAATCTATACTGTCAGATGGATTATTAGAAAAAGCCCTCAATACCAAAAAAAAAAAAGAAGAAAA
>VXAB01004856.1:70771-129102 GCA_013399175.1 Odontophorus gujanensis
TTAGAAAATAAAATAAAAAAAAAAATAAAACAAAAAAAAAAAAAAAAAAAGCAGGCCAAGATCTCTAAGCCACATGGTTGCAAGTCCATCAGCACTGTCAATTTCCAGAAATGCTGTGTGTCTCTCACACTGAAATCATTCACTGTTTATAATAAAAATCACAATCTTTTCTCCTGGCCAGGCCTACAGCTTTGATAGGTCCTTCAGTTTCTTTCCGTTCATTTTTCCTCCCTCAGGCTGTATCCAAATTCTGCCATTTCTTCTTGAATTACATCTTCAATAGTCAAATGCTTCTTTCCGACTATAGGTCTAAAGAACTTTTCAGGCCCTTATCTTCTGCTTTTACCCTAATAACCTTCTTCACTACAGCTGATCCTTTCTAACCTCCCATATATTCATATCACCTACTTCTCTATACAGTCCTCAACAACTAAGAAACATCTGCCTTCCCTTTAAGTCTGTCCCAACATATCTTTCCCACGAATCCATCAGTCCCTTGATTATGACATTTTAGCTTCTTTCCCCCATTTCAGAGCTTATTCTCTGCTTATTTATTCAGGTTGGCCGTTATTGCACCTCCTCCCCACTACCCTGTCAGCAATTCCAGCTTTGACAGCTGACTCCCTATTTCTCTGTCAAACTAATAATGGTCTCTTCCTTGCTACCCTTTTTAGCCAAATAGCAAGGCCACTGCCCTATTTTTCCTTTTAAATTCCTTGTCAGTACGTTCTTCTGACGAAATGCCTACATGAAAAAGCACGGTGAAGGCTGGTAAGAATACTAGGTTAGAAATGGGGATTGTAAGATTAGTTTTTCCTATAGCGTTCAGAGCAAAATCTGCAAGTGTTTCTCCTCCCGCCAGTCCACTTGGGCTTTGTAGAGTAAGATCTCTGCTGAAACTCTGCCCCATTCTGACTGAGCTCATTGCTTTACAAAATCTACCAGCAAGAAAAACACCTCCTCAGCCTTTACCACCACATTGCCCATCAGCTTTGAAACTGAATGGTTTATAAGTGCGGGAAGAATTTGGCCTGTTTCCTTAATTAAATATGGTCCTGTCAGGATGTTCTTACATTAGTGGGGGACAAAAAGAAAAGGAGAAGAAAAATGAAATTATGGAGAAAGGGTTTAAATCAAGGAAAAGTCATTAAAAAGACATCATTAAATATATGAGAATTTAAGCAGCTTTTAACAAAGAATGCAGCTGTGGGGAAAGCCTAACAGTAGTTTAAAATCTGACAATTAAGTTCTGATTTATAAATCCCAATCTTTAAAAGACAACACTACTGTACACTAAGGAAGGCGAGGGAGGATTTTTCATGCAAAGTCAATGACAACCCTAAAATTCAAGGACGGATAAGAGGTTCAGTCTTATATTTATAAAGTGCTATCCATCCATACTTGCATAATATATTTTTGCAGAATCCTAAATCACCTAATAGCGTGATAAAATGCATGTTGCCCCAAGTGCCAACATCAGAATGTTGCAATAAATTCTGATAGAGAAACATAGCTCTGCTTATTTATCTATGCGCAAATATATGTTTGCATGTGTACTGTAAACATGTGACCAAAATCACAAAACAAAAGCAAGCCCTGATTCTACACTTCTGTAAGATGATAAAACTTATAGTAACATAGATGTAAAGTGAACTGTATATTCCAGAATCCAAGTCCTGCATAACAGCATGCTATGTCCTGCAGGAGTTTCATTAGAATAGGTACTTAGTACTAAGTGAATATTGTATAAAATATTTTAATTAATATCCAGAATCAGGATTAATATCCAGAATCAGATATTGATTGCTGCCAGCTTTACCTAAATATTGGCATGGCAAAATTGACATTATATAGACATAACCTCATATAGATAAACCTCATCAAACTTTCTAACCACTTACACTGTTAAGTGGTCACCATTAAAAACTTTACAGCCTCATTTTTCCAAATAGCTAGCATTATTCTGGTTTTGTAATTTTATGATTAGTGTATTCTGTCTCTTGTAAAATTGAAAGCATAGTAATTTCCTTTGTTTTCTCTGTTTTAAACTCTGAAGAGTAGCCATGTATCTCCAATAGCTGTAAAGAACATATTACTGGAGGAACAGAATATCACTTCACTGTACTCTATATGTAATAACAATGTGCGCTTTCATAACAAAAATAGCTGGGTAAGCCCAGCACTTTCTCCTCATTTATTTATGCTGATATATGACAATACTGATAAGAAAGAGCTAGACCTGCCATATTTATAATGAATCATTTTATAATCAAATACTGTATATTAACCTGGTCTCTGGCCAATGCTGCACCTGGTTGCCAAGTTCATAATTACACTGTTCTACAATGAAGGGTATGAAATAAATTAATTTCATGCCATTTTTGGTCTTATTCTAAACTACATTTATTATCTGGCTGTTGTCTGCAACAATTAAAGTTTGCTAATTCAGGTCTTGATTTTCCCTATTTAAATTCTTTTTGATGTCTCTTTGGTTCATACTGTCGAGTCCAATCCATTTTCTATACTTATTTTACATTTTCCCTCTTTGCTTTGTGATTTATTTATTTATTTATTTTACTTTCCGGCTTTGCTCCAACTTATTCTTCAGCCAGAACTTCAAAATATGTATTTTTACCCAGACACCAATAAGTCTAAAGCTAAAACCATGAACAGGTTTAAGATAAAATTACATTTGGATTGCTGACTTTTATGGCACATCCAGCTGTAAGGATACATTACTCATCCCTCATTTTTAATGTCAGACATGTTATGTTAAGCCAGCTTGTTCAAGTAATGGATTTACTGATTAGTTCCTGTTTTGGTCTATAATTGTTCAATGATTTCCTCAATATTAGCTTAACCAAAAAGCTTATATATAATTATTTTCAATATGCTTGACAGAAATACAGAAGCATTCACAAGACAATCACAGTTTAAGTTAATCAATAATGGTTTTATCAAGAGTTTTTATTTATAGCTAATGCAAATGTTAAAAAAAAATGTTACAGCCATTAATTACTAGCAGTTTTTTAAAGCACAAACTAAGAGTTGAATAAATGTACTTTAAGACACTTAAAGCCCAGGCATTCTTTTTAAAATGACTAGCTAAAGAGCCCCTTGGGCTGTCTTTTTACTGCTTTTCAAAGCTCTAATAGCACTTTTTCACCAAAGACACACCCCTTGAATCCTCCGAGAGATACAATAGCATAATTGTTCTTTTAGGTTTTAAGGCCTTGACATATCTGTCACTGAAAGAACAGTGAATAATAATACCAGAACTATTTTATGCAAATTCCACTTAGAGGTTTCAAGATTTTTGTGAGACTGATCTTGCCTTCTTGTTGACAGTTTTATTGTCACATTAGCTTTACATGAGAAAGTGGTAAAGTTTTCTTCTTTGTTAAATAATACCCCATTTTAAAATCTTTTAGATAAAGTTAAAAACAAATACAAAAACAATGAGATGGAAACATCAATTTGGAAAGATATCAAAGGAGAAAACAGTAGTCACTTGCAAGATTTTCTCATACTGGCTTTCGTTTTTCAAATTATAAGTCACACTCGTTATGTGTAATATGTGCAAAATGAATATTTACTTGCATGTATGTGTATATTTACACACACATATAGGGTTATGAATAAAACATACCAGGATGTGTATTCTTAGATTAGTCAATGATGAATGGCTCATATCTCAAGGTCGCAAAGCTACCAAATACGTTCTGCGTATATATACGCAGTTCATAGGCAGATGACTATATACAAACAAAATGCATGCTAATGTGTCACAAGTAGGTTCAGTCAGTAGAGAGGAAATGAGAGAAATATATGCACGTGACCTTCTCTGAACATGTTTACATAAATATCTCCTAAAAGATGCTTTTAGGTCAGTTTTGCAAAATCTCCTGAGATGCAGAGATCTGAAGAGACCATCTAAGATAGTCACAGATATTCTATCTGCAGTCTGCTTACTCCAGTGCCAAACAGTATCAGTATCTACATTTTACACATAAATAATGCTGAAAAAAAAGGACTTAATTGCTTTTGCAGTGAAAATTATTCTATATTTTTCCCTCCCTACTATTCTGTTCAATAAAGAATGTAGGGAAATAGCTGAACCAGAATAATCTTTTGACTTACATTTAAAAGTATCATGGAATCATAAAATACCCTGAGTTGAAAGGGATCTATAATGATCACAAATCCAAATCCTGGCTCCACGCACAATCATCCAAAAATCAAACCATATGTCTGAGAGCATTCTCCAAATGCTTCTTGAACTCCAGCAATTTGGTGCCATGTTCACCACCCACTGGTGAAGAAACTTTTCCTGATATCCAACCTGATCCTCAAAACGGCCTCACAATTCCTCAGATGACGGTTCCATAACCAGGCCTGACCACTCAGTTCTTGTGACGGGAGCATTAATGGGCACTAAGATGAGAAGGAGAGCAAGAATGACTGCAGGAAATAAATCTTTAAAGAATGAGATAATCACTATGGATCAACACTCTTTTTGGTGAATGTCTATAGGATGGAACCAGGGGAACTCATTTTCTTTTTAATTCACGGAATCATCTTTGTATACTTGCAGATAAAGTGGGAAGTACAACCAGCTCCCAGGGCAAAATCTTTTGTAGCACATGGACTGGAAGACTCGGGTTCCCTGTTAGCTCAGCTTCTACAGAAAGCAACCTCAGAATTAAACCCATATTCCCTTGAGGGCTACAGAAATGAGAATATCCCAGTAACTATCCAACTATCCCAGTATTCAACTATTTTTTTTCCCACCAAGAACTAACCCTGGAAGCCAGAGATCCTTCCTGAGAATGGAACAGGAGAAAACTGGAACTGTACCATGTCTCCTTACCCAGCTCATGGGCAGTGACAGGTTCAAACATATATAGTTCCTCTGCATACAGAAAGAGTAAAGATTGTGTTCACAGAATCAAAGAAATTTACGCTCCATAAGTGCCTTTGCAATGGATTTTCCTCTTTTCAAATGCACTTTTCTAATTCTATATTGTGCCTCTAATTTGCCTGTTTCAAAGCATTGTGTCAACTTATAGATGCTCCTTTGATTGCACAGAGGTGTAGAACTACCCAGTACTGGAGGAAAGACAGATCTGCTCAAGGGCATACTATGAGTCTGTATGATTATGAAAATAATCCTGGGATATTTAATATTCATAAGAAGCAAACATGACCTCCAATTTTAAGCTCTTACCTGAAAGCACTGTTACAAAGTAAGCTGTACAGAATCGTAGTATTATAAAAAGTTATTTTGCATAGAGTTGTACAAAAACTTCTACATTTAATTTAAAATGGATTCATACTATTTTTATACTGAATCCAGGTGCATAAGTTCTTAGCACTGACAGTCATGAAGCACCACATTCCAATAAACTTACTTTTCCCTTGAGTTAAACTTGCTATATAGGCACAGATCAGATTCAAATTTACCAGGTTACTTTCTCAGCAAAAATGTGGAGATTCACTGGACTTTTTTCTCTCAGTACCAATGCAATAAATACATCTGATCAGTAAAGATCTACATTTTCAATTGTAAAGAAATGGATTGTTACTGACCTATTTGTTTACCACTGGTGGTGAGCAGCAGTTCACAGAAGTAACTGTAGTACAGCTAAGAGAATTACTTTTAATAGTAACGGTTTGGTACTGAATGTGAGGAACCCAGTATTCTGATAATCCAAAAGATACAATGATAATGTAACTGCTTCCAGTAAGTGGCAGAATAACCGCAAAAAATAGAAATAAAAAATTACTGTACATACTGAACAAATTGAAAGATGACTTGAGATTTTTTCTGCCCTCACTAAGTTGTTCTTCAAGGAGTTCAAATGGTTCAGATGACAACTACAGCACTGCAGCTCCCAACAGTTCAACACAGCCCATCCTGGACTGTTGGGTCCTCCATAGCTGATAGTCTTACCACAAAGACAGTGGGGAAAGAAAAGCCCTTTGAGCACAGACCTTATCAAAACTAAGTAAGGTGGTTTTGCAAAGTATGCAACCATCACAATGTATGATATTTTATGATGTGTAGAAATCTACGCACACTTGCTCCTTCCATTTTATGTGTACAGCTATTACAGGTGATGAGTATTCAGTCTCCTTGAGTTTAGCAGTTCTTTGTTATTAGGTGAGCTGTGAATGAATGCCAGAAGTTTGGAGAAATATGCACATACTGGGTCTACTTCTAGATAGAGCAGAATATTTTGTTTGTAGAGAAAAGAAGAGACAGGGAGAAAAGGATGATTGTTCTGTATGTAGTAGTAGTAGAGTACAAAAGACAGCACCTGAACATCTAGAATGATGGTTTTTGTGTGGTGCTAGAACCAACTGAGGGAGTTAAATTATGAAGGAGGCAACTTGGAAATAGGATGTAATCTCAATTTTTGTTAGTCTTCCCACAGTACTGTTGATCATAGGGGCAGCACACTATAACCACTGCCTATTGACATCAAAAAGACAGAAACAGTTTCTGAATGCCTTCCATGTGAAAGATGACAATCCTGAATAAGGAATGTTCCCTTTAGGCATCACGAGAGGACAGTTGAAGCAAAGTCCCCAGACTGATCTGGCCAGTAGGACAAATACCAATTGTGTATTTCACAGGTTCTTTGAATACAAGTGCCTCAAAAATGAGGCACGTGGGAGGCAAGTTAAGGATACAGCAAGGACATGCTGATTCCTCAAGCCTGGAGCCCTGAAGCTGAGGGATCTATCCCCTGGCTTCAGACAGCCTCGCCCCTAGGCATTGAGAACCACCTCCGGGACACGGAAAGGACAAGACACAGGCATGAGTGGGCCTGGCTTAGTAGGTGCCACTGCCAAGCAGGGTAGGACTGTGGGGAACTGGAGACCAGTGCTGCTGCAGTCTTGCTGGGTCAGGGTTGTAGTTGAAATAGGGTCCAGGGTTGTAGGCAGAGGGGGGAGAGCCCTGGGGCCGTGGGCATCAGTGCTTTGATAGGGGAAAATGTTCTGAATCAGTTGCAGGAGATTTTAAGTGGAAAATAACCACTGCTGAGCAAAGTACATAGACAAGATCTTAAATCCCAGCAGGGATGCAGAGTAGAATTCAGAAGGTGACTTTTGTTTTCAGGCAGTACATCTGTGTGATCCATAAAGGAGTTCTTTAAAATTACTCCAAATTCTGAATTTGGACAAGCAGTCATATCCAAACCCATACTTCAGGGCTTCAGTTGGTCAGAAAAGATTTATTTCTTCTAAATGCACATTACTCTGCAGCAAGAGAGAACTGCCTTGATCTGAATCAGCACAAGCTGGCTATGACAATAGACAAGCACACTAGATAATATATACCTAAGGTGAATTTACATTTACAGATGCCTGATTGATAAAGCTTTCTTGAATAACTATGAGGCTCAAACCAGTAGGAGTACCAGGAATTCCCTGCATTTTCCTGCAATCTGGAGTAGGTTTAATTACCTGGAATTTCCCATAATCATCTCCCTTTTCCAGTTCTTCCCCTTCCCAGGGACTCAGATAGTAGAACACAGTGGTTTTCCCAGTTCTGTGCCTGTTGAACACAGAATTAGAACTTAGGATATCAGTTGCTTGACTTTAAACTGAGTTTCTGGGATACTCACGATAATCCAAAGAATACTGACCTAACACTCAATGAAGCTTCATTCAAAACAGGTCATGTTCTTAACGCTTAGGCTGTTTGAGCTGAATTTTAACGTAGATTTATTATCTAATGAACTAATATCTAATTAGTATCTAATTAATTCAAAATAATTAATAAAATTAATTATTATTATAATAAAAATAAAAATACTAAATTCAAACTGATCATAGCTGATCTAATACCAATTTTTGTCAGGCATCATATGTATGTTGTGATATAAACATAATTTCAACTGGTTCATCTGTTCCCTGAAATAAAAAGTTTTCCTAAATTGTTCAGGAATTTGTTCTCAGTGAGGCTGTAATGCAGTTACAAATGAAGAAGAGAATGTGTGTTTTCAGTATAACTTTAGAAATCAAACAAAGTTTTGCTACTGGCAATTTTTTTAAGCTACGTGAGACATGAAGGAAAAAGTATATATTTTTAAAAACAAGCAAAGATATTTTTCCTGTTCTACTTGTTAGTCTATCCCTTCATTTAGTAGGTCCCATCCTACATTCCCTGCACGTTCTCAAGTATCAGCTCTAAACTGAGATTATTTCACCTTTATATCTCCATGTATGCAGCTGAAACTTGTCTGGCTACAAAAGCTTATTCTCCCGCTGATTTAGTATGTACAATTAGATGTCTACATCCAAACACACCATTCCACAAATCCAACCCACTGAATAAAGCTCATTATCTTACAACGTTTCTATCGACAAAGGTTATGCTTTTCTGAGCTATATTAATCTCTTTGTCTAAACATCACCTGCTTAATTGGTTTAGATCAGAGCTATACTGTTTTGAGTAAAAGGATGTGATTAATGTGAACTAAATACGACTGGATCAGCTCTACATCACTCTACAGTATACACAAACCTATTGTCATCTGAACTGTGAGAGTGCCTGGGGAAACGCAGCCTTGGTAAACAAATTTCTTGCAAAAAATATCAAAGCAGGTGAGCAGATGAAAGGTATTTTGACTGTGCTGAAGTCTTTCTATCAAAGGAGTTGTACTGTGAGCCAAGATAGTTTTCACCAGTAACGAGGACAAGCTATGACGTGAAGGTTGTTTCACATTTGGCCAGGAGGGGTGGAACTACTAAGAAGGATATCTAAAAGCTTCCAGTCACATTTAAAAGCTGTCCTGAAACTGAGAAAGGAGACATGGACAGAGCCTGGGGGAGCTGAGAAGAGCAAGGGGAGAGTAGTCTTGCTCTGCGAAAGCCTATAAGCCCACCTCTCACCTAAGAAGGAGGCAGAAAACAACTCTGTCCTGCCTATACTGTGCTCAACTCAATCTCTGTACTTCAGTGTCTGATACAGCACTGATTGCCAAAGACAGGGGTAACCATTGTAGCAAATAAGGAACCAAAGATAAGTGCTGAACAACCTGATAAGAGGCAGAAAATGGCACAAAGACACTACAGAAGAATGAGGGCATGAATAGGAAAGCAAAGAATAGGAAAACAGACTGGTAAAGAAGATGGCATGAATGCACAAAGGGAATGGAAAAAAACAGCACAGAGAATGAAGCTCATAAGCAAAATGCAGCACTGCACAAAATTAGACTCATAGCTTCCCAAGTGAGAAAGCAGGGACAGCTCAAAATGCCTAGAAGTGAGTTAACAAGAGTCTTCTAAGCAAGGGTCTTCCGGCCTCCTTCCTTTCAATAATTAGAATCATCGTATAGTTTGGGTTGGAAGGGACATCTAAAGATCGCCTAGTTGATGCCTCCTGCCATGGACACAGACATCTTTCACAAAATCAGGTTGTCCAAAACCTTATCCAACCTGACCTAGAACATTTCCAAGAATGGAGAATACACTTCTTCATTGGGTAACCTGTTTCAAGCACTTCACCACTCTCATAGTGAAGAGCTTGTTTCTTATATTAAAATGATATATCCCCTCTTTCATTTTAAAACCATAATCTCTAGTCCTGTCACAGTATGCAGTTTTAAAAAGTTTCTCTCCATCTTTCTCACAAGCCATTTTAATTATTTAAAAGTATCAAAAGGCTACAATAAGCTGTCTCCAGAGCCTTCTCTTCTCCATGTTAAAAAAAAATCCTGTTTCTCAGTTTTCCTTTGTAGAAGAGGTGTTCCAGCCTTTGACTATTTTTGGTTCTTTAATAATAAGAGAGGAAATGTTGTCGTAAGCATTAATATCCATTCCACAGTCCCCAAAGATACGCAGAGAGTAACTGAGCCTCACCCAAATAGTCCTTCATGCCCTTCAAGCCTCCACTGAAGTTCCTGGAATGCACTGGAGTTTCACAGATCACTTGTTTTTTCAAACATACCAGTTATATTCTTTAACTCCTAATACTCCATCTCTCATAACTATCTGATCATCTAGTCTTCATTTCAGCTTGTTGTTATAAAAGCAGAACTCATCTTTATCATGACTTAGGCAAACAAATAGAAAAAAATAGTCTGCCTTTCTACCATTGGATTTTTGCAGTCAGCCAACAGTGTACCTTTACAGCTGAGCATCTTCTTTTTGCAGATATCTCATGCGTTGCTCTGATTGCATTACCTGCCTCTCTCTCTCTGTCCAAAGGAAAATCTAAGCCTCTTTCTCCCACAGATCTTTTTGCAGATGTCAATTTGTCGGCTCAGTCATAACATGCAGAAGACAGAACTTCTCCTTACTCTTCCCAGGCACCGTGGACAATATCCACAGCCTATCTATCACCAAAGTCCATAAAGTCAAAATCTTATTCAGATCAGAGTGCTTCATCTAGGCCCTCGCAGTTGAAGTCTGAGTTTTGCTGAGATTCTTTCTGAAACTCATTCTTGTAGGCAACATATCCAGGCACCTACCTCTCATCTTGAGAGCTTTAAAATCCATTTCTCAAATGCAGTTATGCCCTGTTCCTATCCATTCACAATCCTGCAAAGATCATTCTCTTAAAGGTCATTTTCCCAGGCTTTTGTTCTATGTCATTCCTCTTTCTATATCACCTTGTCTGCCTCCATGTTACTACATCATTCCACGAACCAGCAGAGCCTAAGTGTCACTTCTCAATCAGTAGCAATTCATTAGCTCCTACCTCTGTTCAGTTCATTATTTAATATTCCTTCTGTAGTTAATATCCTGCTATGCATCAGTTGCCTATTAATATTCTCAGAGACATCTCAGTGTATAGATCCCTCCTTAAACCCATTCTTTTTTCCTTGATATTTACAAAAGACAATTACTTTGCTGCTGTACCAGCCTGATTCTCTTCTATTCCAAGATCATCTTGGGTTAGAATGAGGATTATTTGTATGGGAACAGATTTCATCTGCCAGGTAATCCTGAGCAACATGCACTGACTCTAGTTGCGCCTCCTTTCAGGGCTGCATTGGCCAATAGTAGTCAGTTTCAAGGTAAGTATCTGTCAAGAGTTACCTGAACCTTTGCTTCCTTTACTTTGCCTTCTCCTCAGACTCCCAAGCTATAAAGTCCCTCTTCTAGAAGGTGGAGTTGAACATACAATGTAAGAGGTTCTTTGACTTATTTGACTCCAAAGCTGATGTTGGTAAGACTCTCTGCTGCTCAGTTTGGATGCATTTTAGTGCTTCATACACAAGCACAGCGTAAAAAGGGCTAAGGCAAGGATATATTCCTTACTGTCTTTTGTCTGCTTCTTTCAACCAATTTAGCATGCATTCTTTTCCATTTCCTATTATTTTTTCTCAGTCTTAAGCTTTTTACTTTTTTTGAAAGCTTCTGAACAGTAGATCTTCACAATTCCATTTTATTCTCACATACATTCTTCCAGTTATAGACAGAGTTCAGTCTAGTCTTCCATTACTTTTCATTTTCCCCATCCCAACATCCTGAGAAGTTGCTTATTGCCATGTCCTTACCTTTCTTATTCATGTATTCCCTTCTAACACACTTTCCTGTTTTCAAGTCCTACAATATGCCATCAGCTAAAATACTAGTCTCCATATCATCAGTGCAGTGTAAAAGAGGGTAAAAGTCTTGCTGGATAGTTCAGGATTTTGATAAGCTGAAACAATAATAATCAGCAGCTTTTAATGTCTAATATGGCTTGACATGAAAATAAAATTAATTTTGTGGACTGTATCTGATTGTAAGAGTCAATTGTTTTAAAGTGGGCCAACGCTCAAAAACAAAAGCTCCTTCTAATTTGGGTATGGGAAAAGTGCTAACATTTAGACTTCCACAGTGTCCAGTGCTCTGCACCGACCAACCACGTTATGTTGGTCTCTTCATTGTGTGAAGGTCAAAATCTAACTTCACGAAAAATAATTCAAGAAAATAATCACACAAATGTATAGGGAAGTGCATAAAAGCATCCTTGACAGAAGGAAGATGTAAATCACAACACTTATAATGTATTTCATTTTTTTTCTCCTCCCCTTCTATTTCTAAAGCATAAAAAGAAAAATAATAATAAAAAAAAATAAAACAAAACACACACAAAAAAGAGTCTGGCATAGTTATCATTCATGTTGATGTCAACAGCCCTACATAGACAGGTAACAGGAAAATACCACCCCAGGGATCCTATTCATGGTGCACAGCGGGGCCCTGTCTGTAATTACTATGGCCTAGTTATTTCTCAGGGAAAAAAGTCCAGCACCAAATCCTTTTTTTTTTTCTTAATAGGTGAAGTTGAACCTAAAGCACTGTAATTTTAATCAAATCTTTCCCATCTGCGTGTAGTGTCTCTAAGAAGTTGAAGATTTAAGTGTATGTTGTAGGGTTTGCTGAATAGTCCCAGCGGGGGGAGAAAGGGCAGAGAGATGGTAATTATGTTACACTTAAAGGTATTTCTGTTGCCAAGAAAGGGGGGAGTTTGAGGGGGTTTTGTGTTCTATTTTTCCCTTTCTGTCTCTTTTCCCCTTTCCCTACTGAGAGTTAAGATGATGTCATGGACAGAAAGGAAATACTGCAATGGACTAGAAGACAAAGTCAAAGTGAAGAGGCAACACTATCGATAAAGTGTCAGCTGCCAATAAGTCCATGAATTGTTTCAAAAATAAAAGGCTTCAAAACTGATGATGAAAGGGTGTTTCCTGCATTGCTTCTTCTCCCCAGTGAAGTTTCAGGAAGAAACTAAGTAGCAGCTTGTAATGAACAAGTTACCTTTAATACCTTTGATTTTTGATTGCTCATCTCTATTTATAAGGACTCTATGGGGTTTGCATTATTAGTCTATCATTTATACTATTTAATTCAGACTGTAACATTTTGAAGTTATGGCAAAATTTAAACAGGAGAAGGATCACACTTCTATATGAGATGCTTCACTCTAGCAAAAACTTCGCCATAGAAGGCTATTAAGGAAATATGTCCTTCACATTTTGAAATGAACAGAAGTCAAGGTATTATCAGCCAATTAAAAAAAAAAAAATCCATAGAATAGCTTATTCAGCTGTTACATACTTAAAATCAAGTTTGTATTTGCTTGTACTTCTTAACATACAAATGAGCCCAATCAAAATATCAGGCTATTTCTTTAAGCTATAGTTTCTTGTTTTGATCTGTTGTCGCTCTGGTTTCTAGATGATACCAGCAGAACAAGAGTGATGCTCTGTGCTCATGGTTGTGTATAATTGAAGTATTTTTTCCCCACTGGTTAAGTTACAAGTGTATTTGGGCAGCCAGTCTGAAGCTCTCTAGCAAGTCAAGTGCCAGCCCTGATTCCCACAGCTCATCCCATCAGCGAGAGGGAGGCTGTGATCATGCAGATGCTGACATTAACTAAATAACTAAACATTTTAAAAGTTCTGTCATGATAAGATAAAAGAAACTGCAGTTAGAATCTGCTTTAACATATTTATTTCCAAGGCAAGTATGGTAAGATACTATACTTTCTCAAAGTCGGCAACAGATTAATCCCTAAGTTATCGACTCATCAACTTCAGTACCACAGGCACAGTCGTGGTTTTATGTCCTCTCTCTTCAATATGTTACAGTGAGAAATACCAGTACCAGCTTCTGGGTCCACAGTCTTTGAGTTCCCTTGTTGTACCTGTCTGGACATGCTTTCATTAATGTTAGATCAAAATAAATTGCTAGACAGAAATATCAACACGAACAAACTGCACATCCTGAAGCAATTGTTTCTCCCAGCCTACAAACTTTCAGGATATGAAGGAACATCTCTTGATGCCTACCTAAATTTTGATAAGAAATCAAAGTTCAAAAGCACAGTACACCTAGATATATGGTCATTACTTCTCATCTGCAGACAGGATGGGAGGAATAAAATATAAAATATAAATTGGGGACCCTTTCTAACAAAAAGACAAAATCTTCCTTTCACTGAAATTATACTTGTTGGGCCTCATTATAATCTCACAAATTAAAGTATCATTTACAAATTTGATATTGCAATAAAGTTAGGAAATATGTAACATGAAGAACTAGCTTTGCTTTTTCAGTGCAAGTTTCAGATTATTTAAACAGTTTTCACTTCAAAATCATGATCAACACTTCACATCAACCTCTCTGTTCTTTGTTTATATATATTCTCAATTACTCTTAATTTATATAAATATTTTAAATTATCACATAATTAATAACACAACAGTTACTTAAGTATATGCAGCTTTATGTAGCAAGCATACGAATTCAGGAATTTCAAAATTCATTTTTACTGATAAATGATTCTAAAATGGCCACTTATTCAAGACATTTAAAGAACTATATGATAACATAACATTAAGATTGCCAATTTAAGAATGAAGTAATGCAAAAGTTAACAGTTTAAAGTAGCAGCTGTTCAATGTCAATATCTTCAGATTTTATTTTATCCATAAATATTAATAATAATAATCTACATGTCCAGTGAGAAAAGCTGGACTGAAAAATGCTATCTATTAGATAGCTGATATAGTGGTTTTAAGAGTCTAATCCTTTTCATTTCCTGACCTTAATTTTAATTTAATTATTTACATAGCATAATATCACCATGGGATTTTTCATTTTCTAATCATTATTTAAAAAAAAGTATATGAAATTGGGAAATGAAGAAAGAACAAGTGCTGTCTTCTTGAAGGCACAGAAATAATTCTGAGACTACATGTCTGCAAATGTCTGTAAAAATTGTGCAGGTTTTGATACAATATTATTCCACAAATATTTTACCATTCAACACGGACTGGCCTAACTATATACATGCGGGCTCTTCAAACAGTACCTACTGCTCAGCTTTTTGCAATTTTTGTGACATTCAGTGGAGTAAAATACATTCACTAGAGTCTTATAGAAGGGTTTGATGGCAGCTACGGTTCATTCTTTTAGAGTTTGAAGAGTAACATCCACAACAAAGGAGCCTCTGTCAATTGGAGACAAGCTGAAATCCTTTCATGGCTCAATGTTAGCACCCTAAATAAAAAAAAAATAACGAAAATGGTAGGGCAAAACATACATGTGTCATATTCTCCTCTCCAAGTCCATCTGAGAAATGGACTGATGTGTCACAAGGCAAAAAAAAAGAATAAAATAACTTAGTGTCTAGGCTGAATATTGCCTGGTGCAGACAATGCAAAGGCAAGCCAAAGGATCCCTATACTTTTCCTGCACTGGGTCTCAGGTTTTCTCTCAGCTACTCTTTCTCGACATTCCTTGCAATTTGCAGAATCAGGCTTTCTTTTACTCTGATCAGACCATTTTGAATGAGGGCTGAAGCAACTCAAAATAAATTTTCTTCAGTGAGTGTAAATGGTACATTCCGAAGTATGTTGGAAAACTCCGTGTTTTAGGCTAAGTTTAGGTTCACTTTTGATTTACTTTAGGTGGTTACTGTTTATATTTTTCAAAATATCCCAGGAGGTCTAGATCACTATGGTTTTAGAGCAAAGAAATAGCAATTTTTTTCCTGCTGTGGCTGTTTTGTTTCTTTTATATGTAAGTTACTCACATATTAAAATGGGGAGATGGTAAGGGTTAAAACACTCTGACGTTTAATTTAATGCTGAAGACAATGGGAGACTTCTCATTCCACACACCAGCTTAAGATTGTTGAGTTGGTTTTTTTGTGTTTTTTTTTTCATGGACCCTTATAATTATGAATCTTATCTTGTTGGATCAATTTACAATTAATACAGTTGTAACTTGCTGCTTGCTTCCATATTCTGTATCTAGCTTTTCTTGCATGCCCTCAATAAATCTAAGTGAAAATTTATTAGTGCCTGTGAGAATAGAATTCCCAAAATGAATTCTGATGTGGTGGATTCCTTTACAGAAACTTGCAGGCAGCCTGTAAGAAAGTTAGAGGAAGGAAGCAAATACGCATCAAATATAATATCATCTGCCTAAGTTGTATTTCTTGCCCTGTGCTTACCAGGAATCACATCTCCCACCCTCTGAGTTTCTGTCAGCAATCAACACCATTTACAACACATGCTGCACAGAGAAAAATTACATTACAATGATAGTTGATCTCTGTTATGACATGTATCTTCATGGCTACAAAGGGGAGAGAAATCATCATTGAAATAGCCGAGTGATATATCTGTCTTTACTCATAAGAAGTGTCATAATAGATATTGGTCCTTGGCTATTTACAAAATAATTGTTCTTCAGAAAATAAAGTTATTTGTGAAGTCTTAGAAAATTAAACCAAAGAAACATAACTGGAAAAGAAAGCTTTAAATCCTGTACAACTTAAGGAAGTCTGAATTATTGCATTACATAGGCATACTCAAACTTACATCTAAAAATTTGCATGTGACAGTGTATTATTGGATACATACTTATGTATATACTACATGGAATATATCATTGTATTGAAACTGAAATCATATTTTTTTTTATCTCTCCAACTGTACAGTAAGAGTTGCTCTAGAGTCTGCCAATGGCAAACCTTGGGCAAACCTCTTTTTAAGAATTTCAGCTCATGGCTTCTATGCCCAGAATGGAATATCTAAAAATCTTGAGCTCCTAGCTTGATCTGCATAACATAGCCATAGAATTTTATCTAATAGTTCTTGCAGGATTATTTTTCTTTTCTATGTAAGTTAACTTTATTGAGTTTAACAAGTATAAGGAGCAGAAAGATTTAAATGTGAAGGATTACTGTCATCTCCTGGCTAAAGTCCCTATCCAGAAAATTGCTCAGACACTTGAATAATCATGTAACTTCAGTAAAAGTGTGCATCAAATTAAGTAGGTATTTGTGTTTTTCATTGTATCTGGACTAAATCTGTTACAGATTGCTGTGGGCTTATGCAACCATAGTGCTGATTTATAAAGTTTCTTCCCTTCATGACACAGTGACTTCTGTTATCTGTCTGAGAAAGTCATGATTTCACTAAAACAAACTGCAAGTTTTTCATGTTCTTAGGGAATTTATTGGCACACCTGGTAACTCATCGTGAAATGTCNAGTTTAATATTTACATAACTATCTAGCCCCTTGAAATACATTTACAGGTCTGAATTTTTTCTAGACACAATATAAAAGTAACTTTGAGCTAGTTACTTCATGGTTCATTGTACATAAGAAAAAAATTGAAGTGTATATCACTTACTTACATCACTGAAATTAGTAACTTTTTTTCCTTCCTTCCCCCAAAACATAACCTAAGTCATTAACCTTTCTAGAAAATTTGAGCATTTTTAATTCACTTCAGTAGAATTCTAAGTAAAACATGACAAACCCAGTAAGTTACCTTATCTAATAACTTCAAACCATTTTTAAATGCTCATTGTGCCTTGTCTTGTTTATGCATTTTAATCTATACCCTTTACAACAGCACTCTATTGTCAAACCACTGTACACAGAGAAAAGAAAATGTTTGGGTTAGGAGGCACTTAAAATATACCTGTGATATTACATTATGTCAGTTTGATTCTTAGTCTGTGGTGTGTATTATTGGCTAATTAAGGCATGGAAAATAACGTATATGAGAAGATATGTCTTCTTTACTTCCAAGGAAATAAAAATTTCAAATCAAAAGCATCTGTCTTTTTTCATTTATACATCAAAATGTAATTGGCTATGGTTGGGGTTTGTTGCCTTTATTACTTTTAATAGCTGTACAGCCACTGATTGCCCAAGCTGATGGTTAATTTAATTTCTGTCAATACAATATTGGGGCTGTCTGCATATTCAGGCCATGATTAACTGCAGCAGAGTCCATAACAGTAGTGTTATTATTACTGCATTTAACTACCTCTCGGGAGAAGACAAATTAAATTATGATGAAAATGCTGTTGATTATCATTACGGACTTATTTGTAGAGCACAATTACTGATCTGTTGTAAAATAAATCAAATTTTTTATCATCTTTGTATAAATTAAATGTAATGTAGGCGAATGGAGAGTGGTTACTGAAAGAGTTCAGGCAGCTTTGTATAAGTCAACCAAGCACTGAATTATAATAATAATCACAGATGAACATGATATTGTATTTTAATAACAAGCTACTTCATGACCAAGTGTGTCTCATAGATTATGGGACTACAACAACAACAAAAAAGCAAACTTAGAATGCTTTATGTGCTGATGACTTAAACAAAAAGGTCGAGGCCTTCATATAAATTATTTTACAGTGTTTCTTCTTCAGAAGCTGGAATCATAGTTCAAGTAACCAATTTNATAGTGCTGATTTATAAAGTTTCTTCCCTTCATGACACAGTGACTTCTGTTATCTGTCTGAGAAAGTCATGATTTCACTAAAACAAACTGCAAGTTTTTCATGTTCTTAGGGAATTTATTGGCACACCTGGTAACTCATCGTGAAATGTCTAAACTGAAAAATGTCTAAACACTCTGTACCTTTTCTAGTCTTCAATTTCATTAGGAATAACTACATATAATATTTTTATTTCATTTGCACTCCAAGATACTCTTTTCACTATAAGATATAAATTGTAATAAGCTGAAATACATACTTTTCAAGTTGTAAAACTATGGAGCTACTATAAGGTAAACAGATGTTCAGATTTTGTTACTTGTAAACTTCTATTACTTATTAGGACTCTTGTGTTCTGATAAAATATCCAAAAATATTCTGTGAACTGTTCTATTTCCCTTTAAATACACATAAATATTATCATTTTATATTAAATATACAAGTGCATATAATAAATAATTAAAATTAAATAATTAGTTTAATATTTACATAACTATCTAGCCCCTTGAAATACATTTACAGGTCTGAATTTTTTCTAGACACAATATAAAAGTAACTTTGAGCTAGTTACTTCATGGTTCATTGTACATAAGAAAAAAATTGAAGTGTATATCACTTACTTACATCACTGAAATTAGTAACTTTTTTTCCTTCCTTCCCCCAAAACATAACCTAAGTCATTAACCTTTCTAGAAAATTTGAGCATTTTTAATTCACTTCAGTAGAATTCTAAGTAAAACATGACAAACCCAGTAAGTTACCTTATCTAATAACTTCAAACCATTTTTAAATGCTCATTGTGCCTTGTCTTGTTTATGCATTTTAATCTATACCCTTTACAACAGCACTCTATTGTCAAACCACTGTACACAGAGAAAAGAAAATGTTTGGGTTAGGAGGCACTTAAAATATACCTGTGATATTACATTATGTCAGTTTGATTCTTAGTCTGTGGTGTGTATTATTGGCTAATTAAGGCATGGAAAATAACGTATATGAGAAGATATGTCTTCTTTACTTCCAAGGAAATAAAAATTTCAAATCAAAAGCATCTGTCTTTTTTCATTTATACATCAAAATGTAATTGGCTATGGTTGGGGTTTGTTGCCTTTATTACTTTTAATAGCTGTACAGCCACTGATTGCCCAAGCTGATGGTTAATTTAATTTCTGTCAATACAATATTGGGGCTGTCTGCATATTCAGGCCATGATTAACTGCAGCAGAGTCCATAACAGTAGTGTTATTATTACTGCATTTAACTACCTCTCGGGAGAAGACAAATTAAATTATGATGAAAATGCTGTTGATTATCATTACGGACTTATTTGTAGAGCACAATTACTGATCTGTTGTAAAATAAATCAAATTTTTTATCATCTTTGTATAAATTAAATGTAATGTAGGCGAATGGAGAGTGGTTACTGAAAGAGTTCAGGCAGCTTTGTATAAGTCAACCAAGCACTGAATTATAATAATAATCACAGATGAACATGATATTGTATTTTAATAACAAGCTACTTCATGACCAAGTGTGTCTCATAGATTATGGGACTACAACAACAACAAAAAAGCAAACTTAGAATGCTTTATGTGCTGATGACTTAAACAAAAAGGTCGAGGCCTTCATATAAATTATTTTACAGTGTTTCTTCTTCAGAAGCTGGAATCATAGTTCAAGTAACCAATTTAAGGCACCACTTAAAAATATGATTACCCTAATAGCCTACATATGACAGTCCTTTACCTTTCCTCCTCCCTCTGATATACTAAACTATACCATACTATATTAGCACATTACAGCATGTGGCATTTTACTGATAACTTCAGTGAAAACAAAATACGCACAACATATTTGCACAAATACAACTGTACTGAAAGCTCGCTAGTTAAATGTTCTTTAACCCTACTATTTCAGATTGGGTTAGACAGTGATTTACGGTTCCATAAAGAAAAAGTGGAGCAAATATAAATGAGTCATATTCTATGTTTTCCACGAATAAAGGATCCAACTTTTGTCAAGTTTCCTCAGACTATCAACAATGTTGGGAAACTAGGGGGAGGTAGTACAAGAGAGACATAAGTAGAAATAAAATACCCCAAGTTTCTACCTCACTGAGTAGATTTCAACCTGAACCTACCTCCCAAGGGACTCCTTCCTCAGATTGCTTGTAATACATCTAAGTCAGCTTCAACAAAATTCTAACAATTACATTAGCAAGGGGCTTGTATCACTATATTGTCCTTACAAATCATACTTACCCAAATCAACTATTCCTCCACAATCCCTGAGAAAAAATAGGCCTTATTGACTACATTTTATTCAAGCATCCCTTACACAGAAAGAATCCATTGCTATTTTGCCTATGGAGAATCAGCATAATAAATGCCAAGGGTAGGCTATTTTAATAGACAGCCATCAAGATTTATTTACAGAATTCTACTTTTAATTTTACCTAACATTAATACGGTGGGCAAAAACATCTAAACTTTCTACCTCAGTTACCTCTTCTCTGTTCTTCCTGTTGCTTCAGCTAGAACCACTCAGTCATTCAGACAAATGAACTAAGTATGTAGTATGAGTGCTTGAAACCTACAGTTCCTGACATGCCAAATCCACTGAGTTTTTCTTCCCAGCACACTGAACACTTAACTGCATTGGGCTATGCCCAGAGCTCTATGGCACTCCTGATATGCTAATCACATCCATTATACTCTAAGCCTTGCAAAAAGTCATACACAGCTCTGGAGTATACAAGTCAATTACTTCTGTAAAGCACTCTTTGGCCTAGTAAAAATATGACAGGCAGTGAGCCACAAGTTCTAGCTGCAGATCTTCATCTGATGTTAATAATTCTATGCACTACATAACCCTTATTATGCAGCAAGGCCTCATTAAGAAAGAGACAAGTATCATTTGCCATATTTTGCAGATGGATTAACTCAGAAGATGTCATCTGTGGTGCAGTAGAAATCAAACCCCAGGTTTTTAACAGAGCAGACCCAAGATGCACACACTTATCCAAGCTACATCTCAATGCTGTGTGTTTGGCCATGCTCTGCTCAGTTACAAAACTGCAGTTCACACAAGTCAGAAGCTGAACCAAGCAATCTTGACACTGCTAATAAACTCATGAATACCAGCATGACTTTGCATGACAGCAGTGTTGTTTCCTCTTGCAAAAAGATACAAAAAATGTCATACAAAATTCCTTCTTTCAGTAAAACAGTAATAAAAGTAATTTGGAGAAGTGTCTTAATCAGAAGATCAAAGGATCTAAAAAGTAAAACTTATCAGACCTTTTTCTGCTTCCTTATGGAAAACAAAATTGTGACTGAGGAACAAGATCACTAGACTGGAATCTAGAAATGTTGAGCTCTGTTCTTCACTCTGCTGCAGAATTCCTTTGGTCGTGGCAAGGTATTCCTAACATAATTCAAACTCTTCCTCCTATTATTTGCATTAAAAACGCCTCTTTACATTCCTATCTTCCTTCAGCTTGCTTTACTGGTCAGAAAAACTTACTTTTAGGATCATTTAAATTGAGAACATGTCACATTACCCATTCTTTTAAACGATGGAAATCAGTATCACAGCCATCCACAGAAATGCATATAACCAAAAGGCTTTAAAAAAACAAAACTTTTACCATTAGCTTTACAGTACATGAAATTGTACTATGCACTTCATGCTAGAGTAAGAAGGAATGGGCCCTGTCACAGAAGAGTTTATAATATAACTTCAAGTGTGAGACAAAACAGGGTTAGCAAAACCAGAAGAAGGGCAAGTTTTTAGCTATGCTTCAAGGAAGGCAAGATATTCCCCAGAAGGAAATAGAAAATGTGCAGATATAATCTATGCTTAAAATATTCTCACAATCCATTACAAGAAAGGGTGCTAGACTTTGAATGAAAAGAAGTTGCTAGCAAGCTCTCCACGATATGCGAGGAAAACACTTTTGTTCAGTTTGTGCTAGCAGCCAAATGGTTTTCAGTCTTGGTGTAGGTCTCACTGTTGACTAGTGTTCTTACTTTAAAAATAAGGGATTGCAGAAAACCTATCCTGGAAAGCATTAACAAAACATGGGGACAGAATAATCACATGCAATATCAGGCTTCCTATGTACACATATACATAGAAAACTCGGGTTAATCAGTAACAGCATTCATTTTTTAAATCATTATTTTTGTTCATGTACTGCTTCTTTCATGTTGACGTTGTGGTCTCTGCTACAACAGGGGTAAACTGAAGCTACACTGAATTGAAGGGCATTTTAAAATAGCAATAGATTTCTATGTATGCAGGTATACACTTGCCAGTCCTGTTTAAACTTCTTGGTGTTCACTTCCAATGCAGGGAACTAACACAAAATTGACCAAAAACTGATAATGGAAATAGAAAAAGAAGTGGAAAGCACGCATGCATGCAAAAGAAAATGAACTCAATACAGCCTTTTATGTTTTTGAAGGGGTAACCAACATCAAATTTGTAGACATAGGGATATAGAAAGTGTATATCACTATTAATATTACACTTGATAAAAGATCATAAAAACCCATAAAAAGCAAACAAGCCTGCAGTAAATGATACAAATATATTCTTTAAACAATTAATGTTTTGCCTGAAACAGCTATGTTATTTCAAAAGCTATATTTGATATGGGTGAAACACAATCCATGCTGAGGGAGTGCTGAAAAGTATCCCAGTACGGTAGTGGAGGACACTGAGCTTATTTGATGTGACACACTCCATTCATCTTCATGAAAGTTTCAAACTCATGAGATACAAACTGATGTCTATTGTCATTTACTGGCAAACCACGAGGTGTGAACACATATTTCCTTCACAAACATGGAGCAAGATGATAGTTTCAATGGCACTGATGGATAATGTCCTTACAGTCAGGGGAAGGAGACTCACTTCACCACTGACACTGTGGGATCCATCAGCTGTCTTAAATAAAAAAAAAAAAAGATCACAGGGTAGTATCAGAGCACAGACAACAGCGTTGAAACTCCATTCACTCCTCAGTAACAAAGCCCATGTGGTTCGATGACTGCTCACAAGATGGCAGATGCGTTCAGAGATGAACTATACTTCCATACATGATTGTATCTAATGACTGTGTTTTCTACAAATGATTAACATACTAATATATGATTAATCATGTTATGGTAAGATTTTGAACTATCTCTCCATTGAGAATTTGATACAAAAAGGTAGACCTTTCCCAGAACACACACGGGGAAAAAAACTACTGGAAAAACATGAAACTCAGTTAGCTATTTTTCTCCATATAAAACTTATCTAGCACTCACACCCTCAAATTCTTATATTAGAGGTTTTTCCAGGTTGGAAACAAGGAGCTCAAACTCAACTTGGTTAGGAAAATCTACAAGGTATTACACTCATGAACTGTCAACTCTTAACTCTTGCTGCCAAAGCAGAGTCATCCAGAAATCCTATCAGATCTTGTTCATTCACAGGACAGACTTTCAGCATGATCTTAGAAATCTTTAGAAACAAACAAACATACAATATCTTTACCTTTCTGTGTTAGCCTTCCATTGGACCTCAGCATACTCACATATAGCTTTCTTAATAATAGCTTTCTTAATCATTCCAAGTTATAAAGAAGAGTATCACAGAATGTAGATGGATGATAGTACAATACATGTCACACTGGCAGAACTCAAAGCACCTGTTAAGGAAGGGTAGAATTACCCATATTTCACTGACCTGTAATATGAAGCAGCGGGGTAATGTCTTTCATGGACACATCAAAAACTGGTGGCAGAAATAGTAGCAGGACCCTGAGGATTCTGGTTACATAAACTTCAGTCCTATACCATGCCACTGTGTCTCAAAATGTGAAGTAAATGAAATATTACCATAAAAATTTGCTGTAATAATGATTTTGACTAAACCCCAAATCATGTTAAGACACTGGTTTCACAACAGTGTTTTAAAAGCAATTATATCCAGTTCAATAATACAGGGACAGGTTGAGTATTTTGTTTTATTGATTCTCATTAGAAATATATGCTTCATTTATCATGAACCCCTCTGTAGGAGATCAGGATGCAAGAGAGTTCAGTCTGACCTCACTACATGTGTAGGCTGGGAATAACTACTTTACCATAAATTAAATTCAGCCCTTCAGCAGGATAGGACAAATACTGATCATAGGAATATGTTAATGACTGTTATATTACTTACTCAATATGTGACTTCTAGATTCCTGTTCTTCCATTCTTTTTAGGAAATATTTTGATCCATCTGCTAGATTGCATTTTCATTTTACATTTGATACTTCACTGCTACCTGTTATAAAGAAGATTCTGCTTTTCCAGTGTGACTTCATAAAAGCCACTCAAATGTCTCCGTTTGTTAAATCAATAACAAGATTGTAGTAATTCTGTTGGACTAATAGCTCTAGACTCAGTTATATATGGCAGATAAGTTAATAATGCCTGTAAAACTTCTTGTTCAAACAGTACTCTATGCTACTCTGGGAAACCAAACACTTAACCACTTACCAGAGAGAAAGTATCTGTTCAATCTGGTAAAAAAAACAAAAACAAAAAAACACATAGCCTTTATGGAATACCTTTGGTCCTGTGCAGCTAATTAAAAAGACTGTGTCTGTAAAATATGTGATCTGACCTAAAGCCTACCTTTGCAATTCTGATACTTTAGACAATTAAATTATTATATTCTCAGGTGTGCTCTTCAAGACCTTTTGAATATTTGTGCCATATTAAGTTATCTGTTTGTCACAAACTGGAACTGATGGGTCATTTATGAGACAAGAAAAGTTGATAAAGAAAAAATTCATTCAGATAAAACATTCATTTCATCCTATTTTTTCCAAAAAGGGAAATATTTTTGTTAATATCTGATCATCTATAAAGCTCCAAATAATAAAATATCCTGTTGCAAATTCATACACATGCAGTCACAAAAGCCTTCATACAGATCATTTATTTTGGCAGTACAGTTTTGATCCTATGTTTTGAATATATAGCAACTTAGAGAATTTATTATAAATAAAAAACTTAAAGTTATTAACAAAAAAAAAAAGTTACTCCTAGTACCTAGCAAATTAAAAGCACAAAAAATGTCTACTTGAGAGGAAAAATTCAACTTGTTTCAATATCACATTATGGTAGTAACAACTTGTCTATCTTTATAGGCACTACATCAAAAAATCCCAAAGCACTTAATCCAAATGTTTTCAACCCTTTAGTGATGAAAAACCTGAGCTCCCCAAATCTAACGGTGTGGTCTGTCAGGTGGCAATACTATCAGAAAGATAACCAGACATCTTTAGATATATTTTAGAGTTATATTCCTGTTACATCAGCTCCACACCCATCTTAGAATAGTTGACCCTAATTCTTGCTTTTAACAAAAAAAAGAAAAAAAAATGTCTATAAAAAGATAATAAAAAGCAATAAACAAAAGCAAACAAAAAACACAAGCTAGACCTTTCTTACTGAACTCTGTAAAGTCAAATGCATAATGTATTCTATACACAATTTTTAAACCTTCAGATTAATATTCTTTTTTTCAAGTCTAGTATCTGTTCTTTTTTTTTTAATGAAACCACAGCAATGAGGGTATAAGCAGTCAGAATGCCCAAAAGCCAAGAGTCTAGATGAAAACACACAACACAAACAGCAGATATTAATAAGAATTTTTACTCTGAAGTAGGTTTGTTGATTTAAAAGTCAACAACATTACCACAAAACAAAATAAAAAAAAATACACCACAAAACTAGTTATGCACAGAAATTATACTTGTTTTAATGTTCTGTGGCCATCCTATGTTCAGTGCAGAATACAAGCACAAGCCAGGCAACTGTTTGCAGTCATTGTGCAACAAATATCTGAATTATGATTTTCTAGGAAGCTACACTGCAAGAGACACCACTGCTTCTTTTAGCTTTTCTAAGCAAACACTTAATCGAATTTAAAACCAGCCATAAAACTCTCAACAGAGTTAAGGAATACTACAAGCAACAA
Organism: Odontophorus gujanensis; assembly: GCA_013399175.1. Lineage (NCBI taxonomy): Eukaryota > Metazoa > Chordata > Aves > Galliformes > Odontophoridae > Odontophorus > Odontophorus gujanensis. Next base: position 97,066 of record VXAB01004856.1, read on the forward strand.
ACAGAAGAGAAAATATTAAAATCTCTGCATCCACATGCAGCTTGTTTCCTGTACAAGTAGAGAACGTGGATTTGAATTGTTCATGGGTCTGACTTATGGTATCAGCTGAGAATCTCCTTGTCCTACAGAGATTTCATTATATTGAGACTCATTTTCTTAGCACACTTTTGAACATGATACCCTAAATGCTCAGGTACACTGAAATCAGTTGATGAAAAATGCTGAAGATAAGTAGAAATTTTATTATCAAGGGCACTGAAAATGAGGTTGAGCTGCTTTAAATGCAGATATGCGTTCCTAGCTAGTCTAATCGATCCATATAATACATGTAATTGCAACTTTATATCTTATTATTGTCTCCACAGGGGTTTTGTGGAAACAAGATGCTGCACATTACACATTTTGTATGATAACACACAAACATTAAATTACGTTTTTAAGGAATAGAAACATGGAATACTTAGTGAAAATTAGGCAGCATTCTTATTCATGGGAAATATTATTTGTAGAGAGGCAGCAAAAGGACTTCTCCCAAAATAGCACAGAAAAATGTCCAACTGCCTTTGATCAAAAGAGAACCAACTCATTAATCCCTGTTAAGCAGAAATGTACAGCACTCAGAGAATATATGTGAAGGACTAAACTCAAGAACCAAGCTGATAAAGGAGTTGAAAATTAGAATCTGTTGTAGCAAAAAGGAATCCTTATTTTAAAACTGAAGTTTTTCTTTAAACACAATTGCTTTCTTTAAGTACAATACACTAAGCAACTAGAGGGATGAATAACTGCAAGAAATGTTTGAATTTCATCAAGTTTAATGGGGTTCAGGTTGGGAAAGAGAAGGCGTTTAGGTCCTGTAATACTTCAGCATGCAACTTGTGTGCAGATGATATCAGCAATTTGGCGCTTCTTAGATAAGACCCAGAAATCTTATCTAACTTGCAACACTAATATGACACTTCGTGTGCTCACCACCTTTAAGTTCTTTTAAGTCACTGCAGTTAAATACTCATCTATTCATGTAGGTGTTCTGGAATTGTAAGCATATGTGATGCCAGTGAGTTACATATTGTTTTACCCTTGATACATCAGTACTATGGAAGGCCTACATACGCAGAAATTACCATGCGTTTGTCATCATAGATATATTTCACTAATAATATGTAAGTTGTTCTAGGATTGTAGGTTAAAAGCATAATTAAATACTTGCAAGTACAGAAAATGCTCAGCTGCAAATGCCATTCTGCAATGTTGCTCCTGGTTATCACCTTTGCTTCAGCCTATTTCCAATGTTCATTTTTTCTAACAATACATTTAACTTTAGCTAAACATTCACTGATCTACATTCACAGATGTTTTTGACAAAAATATTCCTTCTCTATTTAGTATCTTCCTTGGTGAAAGCTATCCCACGATCAATTATTCTCACAGCAAAGGAGCGTTCAATTCCTTACCTTCCCCTGTCCATTTTTATTCTAGATCTAACTGATGGATAATGGAAGAAAATTACTGTAGTGTGTTTTTTCTCATGCTCTCAATGTTTCACTATAATACTTTCAGTTATGGATATTAGGAATGGACATACCATTTCAGAATTTATTACTTTTGTATCAAATATGGAATTTAACTATTCCTTTGTTCCTAAATAAAGTCTGTAAGGGCACTTACAGATCCCATCAACCTTATGGACCACAGTTTTGTGTTTAGAATGTGATCACATCAACACATTCACCAATAAATTATTTCTGGCATTATTTCTTAGATCAGAGAGCCCAGATCACTGTTTTATCCCAGATTTCTTTTTTTCCTAGATATGCAACACTGCCCTTGGCCACTGAAAGGTAACTTGTGGTAATTTTAAAGTGGTTATTTTTCCATCTGACACATATTTCATCAGTAATCTGCCACTCTATCTCTGAAAATTTCACCAGTTTGAATGATCTGCACACTTCCACATCATTAATAACGATGCTAAAAGTGGAAACAGGTATACAGTTAAACTCTGCTGGGCTTCCTTCATGCACATCCAAGTTACAAAACTGAAATAATCAATTATGAAATTTTACACTTTTCTATTCCATCTAGTTGACTAACAACTTATGATATGTAGGAGCAATACATTTTCATTTTTTTCTGAGATCAAAATCCTAGTCAGACTTTACCTAATAGCCTGAACGTCTGCATTCCTGCTTCCTAAATTCTTAGTCTCCTACACCATACATCAAACTAGTTTGTTATGTCTCTTCAAGAGTAAGTTGACTTTTTGCCATATTTGGTAGTACAGATCATCTGAAACGTGCCACATAAATTGAAATTCTACTGTCAGTAAGGGGAAAAATGTTTTTTATTTCTAGAAGACAATCCTAATAGTAGTGGATCAAGAATGCTTTATTTTTAGATAGTTAATGTACATTCTTGTTCACAAAGAAAATCATCTCTCCTCTCTTCCATGGTTTTCAGGACAAAACCATGGTCAGAAGGTTGCCTGAGGTCACCTGATAGAAACTTTTCTTCGTGGGGAACAAAGTAAAGGGTAAATGGATGGTTCATGTCGATGAAGATTTTTAGTCAAATAATAGTCTGCATCTTGCCACATATTGAAAATAAATAAATAAAATAAAAATATGAAAAAACCACTCACAAACACCAACCTTTCTAGAGTCAGAGGATATTAACATCTTCACAGATTTTTTGATGTCAGGCCACCACTAACAGTAGTGGCTATCACATGAACATAAGAAGTCTAAATATGAAGGTACTGCCAGAAATTCTTTACATTATGTTCAAATTCATTTAGTGGATCTCTATGAAGCTTCTGGCAAAAAAGTCCACTTGAGCACTGATTTGGATATTCTACCACTGATAGTGAGCTCTTTACTACACCATATTATTTTACAAAGAGTTCAATGATCCACATTTAGAGATGAGCTTCAATTAGCAAGGTTATAAACTATTTTTAGGTCATCTCTTTGAGAACGTCCACATCTTTTCGGTTGTCATCTTTACTTAGTTACAGACACTCCTGTGAACTGGACAGTTGAAATTGGACTGCTGGCAATGAAAGGATTTGAGAACAGCCATGAGCCAGAGAGAATATATTTACTGACTTAGTAATCTTTTCTGTTGTGCACAAAACTTTTTTCGGAGAACAGAGATTTTCAAAATTTTTACAAAATTTTTTAAAATCACATTCACAATTGAAGCTCTTGTTATCTCTTGTGGAAGAATTAGGAGTGTTACCATTTAAGTTTCACGAACCTAGAGACGTATGAATATAAAGATGTGCTTCACTTTGCTTGAAAAAAATAAATACAGATTTGGTAGCCTGGTCCACCACATTAAGAATATTGCCGAGATGCCTAAAATGGCATCTCATTGTCGAAGTTAGCTAAAGATTTTCCAACAGTATTATCATTATCACTGAATCACACTTCAGAACTGAGAATAGTAAGGAATTAGTCCATATAGGATAAAGAATATTTATACAGGCATGATTCTTTCCAGCACAACAGATCACAGGATGTTAAAGGCAGTCTCAAAATGGATAAGAAAGATCCTAGTTATAAAACGTATCCCAGGATATTCCTTTCAAATTTGCTAAGTAAGAGAAAATAAATCAAGAACAGACCAGCACACAGGAGATCATTAGCAATGATGGAGATAGATTTAAGATTCTCTAGTAGATTTTTTCCTGTACAAAATTTATTTGGTTGACTGTTGCCAGGAGATGTCTGGGTGAGAGCCAAGAGACTTATGGCAATAGATCAAGAGGAAATAATATAAACAGATGACAGATACTGTCAGAAAGTTAGTATCTTGATATCTTGTTTTTCATAACACAAGCTAATTTCTCAAAAATGCTTGAAAAGATTTACAGACAAGGAATATTTCTAAATAAAATAAAATTTAAAAAAATCGCATTGACCTTAAGAATAGCATGGGATACTACAGGCACAATAAGCAGAAAGAAGCAAATACATAGGTAGCTCTGAAAGTAATGCCTCCTATTTATTTCCATGGAAACTACAATAGATACAAAATGCACAATAATTCTATATGATTGAACAAATTATCAGGTACAAAACAGCATTTTTCGACAGTGTCTCCACCATTAACTATGCATTTTTTTGTCAGCACTGAACAAGAGCCTGCAAGCTAAACTCTCAAAATCTGCACCAGTGGAGGGGATTCACTGTCACAGTCACCACTGCTGAAATGCACCACCTACCTCCTCACTGTTCTCACATCCATTGTTTGGTCTGCATATACGCACAGCAAGTGGCAATGAATGTCAGTGGGTGCCTTTTTTTCCACATGGAAGAATTGTGGGATGTACATTTTCTTCACATGTACTTCTATGTCAAAGAACATTTTGCCAAACAGCCTCTATGATGCCATCTATTGTAAAGCAACAAAATGAAACTGAATATTGGTGGGAAGGTTCAACCTCTACTACTGTACCACCAGCATCTGCCTCTGCTTTTGTGGGTCAACATAATAACGCAGGAGGCATTACTTTTCAAACATCCTTCATGATCCCCCTCTACATATATACATAGCTCTTGAAAGACATTAGCAGATTCAGGGTTTAAACTGATATTTAAAAACAAAGTATAAATTAGCACTAGTATAATCAGCAACAAATATTTCCTTATTTGAGAGAGTTTTCCTTCCTTGCAGCAAATAGAAATCCCCCAGAATCAAATCACCCATCCTTCCATGTCAAGGAATTCACACACTAGCAAATGAAATAGATAATTTTAAGTAAAAGTAATACAGAAATCTCACTTTCCCTTTCCACCCTCTTCTCTACCCATATATACACCACACGAGAGGTGAGGTGCTTACAGCATGATAAAGTGATACTCCAATAGCAACCACTGTAGGGAACTGACTTTCAGTTTCCAGTCAGTCTTTAGGTTGGCCTTATTGCTTAGGTTGTACAGTCAGAAAGTTATTTAGCTGTACACATTATGTTCTGAGTGGGCTGAGTGCATGTAATTTATGACTGTTGCACTTTAATGCATATTTAATAAAGCTGCAAACATTTATACACCAAATCAACTGTGTCAATTTTGTTTGCTTTCGGAGGATGGAGATGTCCCATGGCAATGCTGACACTTCTAGTGAGAGATTTAAATTGTAAGACATTTCATTTGAGAGGAGTGCACTTTTAATATACTGTAGCTTGATACAGCAAAAAATAATCATCAAGGACTGACTAACCAATACAGGGAACAAGAGAAATAGGATGCCTTGAAAAAGAGTCTCACCTTTTGATTTCAGACAAAAAGAAGAAAATTAGATATTGGCTGGTTTGGAAAACCCCCAACCAACAACCAAAGCTGATGATGAAAATTTATTTTACCTCAGAGGTCAGAAGGGGAGGGGATTTAAATAGGGAAAGGGATATTATCTTTCTCAGTAAGCACTGTCTACTGGAGTTCTGAGTACTTTTTTTTTTCCCCCGCAAGGACCACTACATAAATAAAAAGCGACTTCTCTCCTGTGCCATAGAGGTCCACTGCAGAAGCAGACTATCTGATTGCTATTCCTGTATTGAGGAACAGAAGTAAATATGTTTTTCGATGACAGGATAGACATGCCTTGAAATGTTGTTTTCTTTTTTTAATTATACTTTAAATATCTGAGATATTTGTATCCATTATAAGGAAGATGCATTTGCATTTCAATACTTTCTATGGTTTGCCCTATATCAATTCATGTGCTAGATAACAGTATCAACTGACATGGTAGTTGATAAGGTTTTGACTTCTAACTAGCTATAAATGAAAGAGAACTTTCAACCAGTAAAGGAGTCTGGGCTGAAGCTGGTTATTATTTGAAGGCTAGAACTGGACTACTGCCCTTGCTCTGACAGCCATTCATGTAGATCTACTTTACCTAGCCAAGCCTCAATACTGCTAACAGCCTGAAGGTCTGCAAGACAGATTTCAAGAGACCATGCCAAGCTGTGTGCTGCTGTTGCTATATCACTAGCAGCAGTCAAAGCAGCTAATTTAAAGATAAGCAGATATGTCAGGACAGCAATTTCAGGATAGGCACGTCCTTAACTGTCCAAGGTTTGACTGCCTTGGACATTCAATATTATTGCTGAATCATGAGGTGTTTCTAAACTGTAAGGATTGTTTAGAAATTTTTTTACTCTAATAGTAAATGAGACCTGTTCTTCTGGATAACAAGCCAAGAAGCAACATATGCACGCATTGTATTAGACTGAGGAACCTAAAATTTGAACTTAGCAACAAAACCGGAATATGTTAAATAGTCAAATCTCTTTAGGCAGAGATGCGTTGATACAAATGCTATATTTTAACTGCAAGATTGATTTAAAAAAATGCACTAGTTGAAATGATGAGCAACAGCAGTCAATTAGAATTTATCAAAAAAGATATATTTTGGTAAAATTAGGACAACCATTTGAATTAGAATATTTCTCATTTAAACAACATAGGAAGATAGAAGGCCAATGGCACTCTAGCTTGTATCAGAAAGTATCCTGTGTTGCCAACAGGAACAGGAAGTGATCATCCCTCTGTACTCAGCACTGGTGAGGCTGTGCCTCAATTAATGTGTTCAGTTCAGGGACCCTCATTGCAAGAAAGACATCAAGGCCCTGGAGCATGTCCAGAGAAGGGCAACGAAGCTGATGAAGGATCTTGAGCGCAAGTCTCATCAGGAGAGCAGCCGAGGGAGCTGAGATTCTTCAGTCAGGAAAAGACAAGACTCAAGGGAGATCTTACTGCTCCCTACAACTCCCTGAAAGAAGGATGTAGCACAGCAGGAGTCAGCCTCTTCTCCCACATAACTAGTGAGAGGACTAGGTGGAATAGCCTCAAGTTGCTTCAGGGGAAATTCAGGTTGGATGTTATGAAAAATTTCTTCTCTGAAAGAGTGGTCAGGCACTAAAACAGCTTGCCCAGGGAGGTGGCTGAGTCATCACTCCTAGTAATGTTCAAGATGTTGTACAGAGGGGGATGGTTTAGTGGGAAAATATTGGTGGTATGTAGGCAGTTGGACTGGATGATCTTAGTGGGCTTTTCCTACCTTGGTGATTCTGTGATTGGGCACAAAAATATGACTACAGGAAGATCATTGGGTGCTTCATCATGGCTGTCAACAGACCAGGATCTCACACAGGAAGAGTATTTTGCTCCTACATATCTGATTATTGTTATTCCCTGTAAGTCTAAGTAAACTCAAAACATATGACAATGGTGATATTTTCCAACTTCCTCATATACGCAGCATGTATTTATTACTCTCAAAATTTAGAACTGAGGTAGAAAGATTATTCCTTATGCTCACAGTACAGCATGATTATCCAGCAAATGAGACAGGGCCCAATATCTTCTAGTCAGGCAACCTGATCACCTCTGGAGCTTGTTTATAATGGGACATGAAATTTGAAATCAGGCATCTGAGCTAACTAGTGCGGCTGTAGAGATGAGAGTGATGCATCCTTATTTTCCAGAACTTCAATTAATATCTCCGTTCTTTCTTACAACAAGTTTCTCAGACTTCTTTCTTACCCACCTTCCCCTTATAAATATATCATTTTTAATGTTTAGTAATTTTCATTTATCTTTAAAAAACAACATGGCTTTTAATTTAGTCTGTAACTTTTTCCTCCTAAGACTTTCCATTATTATACAGAAAGAAAACATTAATACTGATTGACAAAAATCTAAACCACAGAAATTTTACCCTGCATGTATGCAGTGTTTTCAAATCTGAGAAGCAAGCAAGGAAATGTGATCAAAAAATCCACACATGGAATAGGTTTTTTGAAAATTGAATACTTTTGCTATAGCACCACAGAAAATACGATATGGGATGTCTATTCTGATAGCATGATTTATTCCTGCTCATCTGGTGTCACTGACTCTATCCTCACTGTGGATGATTACAGAACAAAATCAGTTAAGGCTACAAAATCCTGCTAACTCGATACTATTCAGTCCAGCAGCTCAAGGGTGGTAAAAATACACTGTATCAACTGTTTTCTATTCTACGGTATATATTTAAATTGGACGTTGGGATGACCATTTATTACACTGCATGTTATGGGCTCCCAAAAATAAATGACTTTTTGACACAAACTTTCAGGCTTTCTAAAACCAGCTTCCACACTGCTTGAGGCTAGAAATTTCATCTAAATATTATTGAATTTCAGCACAACATTAGCATGCAGAGATATTTACAATAACACAGCCATTACAACTCAATCAAAAGCTGATTTCAGCCAGAATTATGCAGAATTAAATCTTGCAGGATTCAAATTATTAAAAATCAGAGACTCAATAAAGTGTGGTCTAGGAGTCCCATTTATCAAGGGAGCAGAAGTGCCTCTACAGTTATAGTGACTTTTTCATATATACTCTGCAAGAATTTGCATGCATTTTAAAAGATCTGAGTTTAATTCTTATGGAATTCAAGTAACTATACTATATTTATACAGCAATAGGTGCCAGCTCAGAATCATTTCTTTACATTTTACTTTCTACAACTCATATTTTAAATACATTAGTTTTTAGTTTAGATTCCTACTGTGTAGAAAGATGCTAAGCCAAAAATACAAGAAATGTATGTATTCTTGGTTTCAATAAAAGCTGAATCAATGTAGCATTACAGGTAACTAGAATGAATTCAAAGTTGAAATTAAAACCAACATTGCTATGGATATTATGCACTGAAAATAATATCTTATTATCATTGACCAGAGTGATTGTTTTCAAGATTTCAAAATTTGTTGGCTTTTTACCAACAGCAGGGCAGAGCAGCCAGGCCTCAAGAGAAAGGCAACTCTTACTCCTATACTAACCTTAACCTTCTTCTCTTACCCCTCCTCACACAAATCCTTCAAAAAAGGAAGGAAAAAAATCCCATAATCCATTTGAGGATCTTTCTTTTAATTCATCAATGTGTGATGAAAGTTCTGGTAGCTCTCTCACTGTTCTGAGAATCCTTTTTTAACAGTCATTTCTCTCCAAAACACTGTTTTATAGCGTTTTGGAGAGAAATAGTTCTGTCCTTTATAATACAAGGGAAAGAAGTAACAGAATGAATCTCCACACAGGGTCCTCAACACTTGTTTTGCATCAAGTTACAGAACAATAACACTGAAATAAAACCAGAAGATCACAATTCTCAATTTTACTCCTCTTCTAGTAATACCAACTGCTTTTTTAAGTTGATTCCAACTATATTTGTATTAAACATTTATAATGGAATAATGTTATATTCAGAACCTAAAGCCACTGTCAGGAATGAAATGCTTCAGTTGCATTCCTGTGTCATGGTCTATTTTCACAATAGCCCCAAACTACATTATGCACCAACGCCAAAACAAAACACCCATGGTTCTTAACAACAGTAAATGTAATTAGCCCTGAACACAGAGAATTTTCCTGCAGAATTCAAGCTCTGAACGATCTTCCTACTAACCCAGGCTGCAAAGGATGAGGCCAGCTGACAGTGAAAGCAACTAGCTAAAGCAAAGTAGCACTTGTAAGTAAAATCTATAGATCTCCAGTCTTTCTGCTGTCATGACTAGAGAGAGAGGATTTTGCTTCAATTTGCCATATTCTAACTTTAATTTCAACCTTCCTAAAGGTTAATTTCAAATTGACCAATAATTCTTTAAGTAAACAGCTCAAAATTAAAGAAAAATAAACTCAGAATAGCTCAGTCAGCACTAAGAGTAATCCAACAGCTAAACCAGCACTAAGAAAAGGTGTTAAAATATCATCTGTAGATATATTTAAAAAAGGATTATAGGACATGCTGAAGATTAGACAATCTAACATACCTTCTTGATGTGATCTCTGTGATTCTATTGTTTAACTGGTTTAAAGCACAACCATCTGAAAGGCAGTCCTATAAAGTCTAAGTGAAGGCTTTTTCAAGAAAAATTACCATGGACTGAACAAGTAATGGTCACAAAGTAGCAGAAAATTATTGACCTTCCCCATGTCCTGTCACCTTTTTAATTAATATTACATCTTGGTGAATATATAATAGGAGAATTTATATATATTATTATCCTAAATAAAAATCAAATTTCAGCCAGAGATCTACTACTAATGGAAACTACAGGGGTACATCTGAAGGAAGAATTTGCCCCTACATGTTAATATAAAATTATATAGCAGAAGAAGATGAAAAACTAAACTAAGGAATTAAGTAATTTAAAAGTAGAGGTTGCAATTTCTATCAGAACTTGAATGTCTACAATTATACAGATATATTATGCTTTTTGACATGTCCAAAGAAAAGTGATTATTTTCCACTTGGGGAACATATTTTAGTGACACTTAAACTTTTATACTATAACAAAATTCAGAAATGAGTTTTTTTCACAAAGAAATATTCAAATTACATTTTTTTTGTTGTTTCCCAGGATATCGCTGAAATAAAATGGTGAAATTACTGCATGGAAAACATGCGTGCATGTAGATACATGAATGTCTGTGAAGGAGAGGAAGTTATGCTCTTAAGCAAATAAAAAGTGCTCTAAAAGTCATTAAATCTCAGTTATGAAAGCTCTTACTTTCCATAGTCTTTACTACAGATGGGCAGAAATATTCATTTACAAATGGATACATGAATTGAGATGCATTCTCAGACATAATTAAATATAATTGCAAGAATTCAAAGTGATCTCACTCAGACATCCCTTATGCAACCATCTAGTCAACAACAATACATCAAGAAATCATCTTTAACACTTTTTGGCCCATTACATTTCTTTAACACAGTGGAAATTACCTAAATAAATTCTTTCTCAAAATGTCATTATTTGTTAAAAAATGTACATCTGATTATGCTATCTTCCACACCCAGTTTTCCCCTGAATGTTTTAGTAACCAATATCCTACATATGTGCAGACACTCCAAAGGCAGATATCCACAAAGTGGCTTAGAAAATTATACCTTGTTTTAATGATAAGGGGAAAGCACTGACTAAAGAAAAGAAGTTTTAACTTTCACTCTTAACACTAATGAACAACGAGCAACATTCCTTAATCAAGGCAGCCACCACTGATGAGATTAATGTCCAAAAGGTTGAAAGATTTCTAATAAGCATGTTCTTTTAGTACAGTACCAAAATTGACAAGAACCTCTCCATTCACTTCACATGGAAGAAGGATGAAAACTCTATTAAATTACAGATATGCCCAGACTCTTCTGATAAATGACAATTATTCCACCCAGTTACTGGGGCCTGATGTACCCCCATGAAAACTGAACTTATTTTTCAACTCATTTTGATTCATTTACAGGCTTTTCTGAAACAGCAGCACTACAGAGTACAGGTTAGGTTCTCTTCCTTAGATTTTATCCCTTTTGCTCTCAAACAGTATAACACATGAATAAAAACAGGGAGAGTACGATTTTCTGTGAACACACAGCACCTACCACTGAAGCTCTTGAAGCTGACAAACTAGGGGCTCAATTCTCATTTAAATTCATGGGGAACATGTAACCATCAGTCATTAAAAATATTTTATGTTATATATGTGTATATAAGTATATCACAATCGGTGCTAGTTCATCGTAACCAAGTGGCTTTCTGACAGTGAAACAATAAAAAACACCTATGACAATTTATAGCAAATAACACAACAAAAAGATGAATTAAAGTTTGGTTAATTAAAATGGATAAAAGATTAATGAAAACGGTGTTAAAGAAATATAGAAGTACCAGTACATTAAAATATATTCTCTGCTGAAGATATATTTTTTAAAATAATGAATTTATTTCTCAATTTCCAAATACATTATTTTCCACTCTAGAAAAGCCTAAATAATTTTCATTACTCTCTATCCAGTTAGGAAGGCTTATCAATTGTGAGTACACATCTTGAGAATCACAACTTTGAAGGACTGTAAATCCAGCAAGCTTGGCTTACTTCTAGCTTATTTTTGTGGGATTTAACCCAGGCCATTTCTAAATGTTACAAAAATTATTTTGTATGATATATTACTTATTTTAATCAAATATGATTTTTTTCTTCTAATTGTCACTGCTATGGCAAATTCGCAGGGGATGATCTGACTTGTGTACATTTCTGACAGTGAAATTGGTAACAACAGCTGCTTTGTGCCAGCTAGCGCATGTACCGTACCTCTCAAGCCTTGTCATTCACATCTCCCCTAATTACCAAACATCTGCTTTCCATTTCCATTAACACTGCACTACCAGCTTGTCTAGTTTAATACCAGTGACTCTTGACCTCCCCTAAGGAAGACACTTTCTGTCAAAATTCCCCTAAAAGAAGCCAGCTCTGCACACTAAATCTGTATTAAATGAAACAAACAAAAAAATTCCTCCACAGCCCCCAAAAAACCCAAAAATTAAAAAAAAAACACCTTCTCAAAGGAAAAGCCTTTTGCAATTAAATAAATTAGATTAAAAATAATTTTGTACAAAAGCCTGCATCCTTCGCAAATTGTACTTTGTCTCCAAGAAGCTTGAGAATTATATTTAAACTCAGAAATAGGAATATTAAGTGCAACATAGAAAGTGAAGGGATACATGACAGGTTACAGTAACAGCCTGTAGGTTAGGGTGACTGCATATCTGGCAAATATAGAACTATTATCTGTAATGATATCTGTCTACTTAAATGGAGACCATAATGGAAGGTCCCAACTGCCTTTATTATTTTTTTAATTATAGGTTATTATAATGGTGTTAATGTTCACCAGTTAATCCAGCTTTCTAAAATTCAGAAGAATTATGACTATAACTTACAGCAATTCTTTTTCTTTATTCCAGGTTGTGCTCTCATAAAAATTTATTCCTATTTGGAAATCAGCTGGTACTTAAAATATTTAATAGCTTCATTTTGTTTTCAAGTTACAGTACACTATAAAAGAACAAGAATAAAAAAAGGTTAAAATTGTGGATATGTCGTCTTTTAAAGTGATTGTAGAATATAATCTTAGCCATCGAAAAATCACAGAGAGGTCTATGTTTCCTTGGCTTTGATGATACTCTCTCTGACAATGAAATGCAGCTTAAGACAATGTGTCTTATGGAAAAGAAGAATTTTAGCACTTCTGATAATAAATGGAAAGAAAAATCAAACTACATCTCCACATAATCTCATGTGTTTATCCACTTGAAACTTTTCCATGCAAACAACTATAACACCAAAACATTTGTTTTCCTCTATGAACCTGTAAACGCAGTTCCTTGAAATGCTGGCAGAAGGTTTCCTGTATTTTATAGCACAGCCAGTTTGCAGATGGGGAAAGGACATTCAAGAGATAGATGTGTACCACTGGGAACACAATTCTAGGACACAGTTCTCAAACCTGTCAGATATTAAATGTTCAACTTCATTAATAACTGGGAAATAAAAAATTCTGATGCCAGGGAAAGGAAAATCAAACATTAAATCATTAGTGGGTGCTAATGCAATGTATCTCGCTTTTTACTTTATTTTATTACTAGTAAGTCTAAAAGCATTCATAATACTTCGCTGCAGGGAATTTGCATTGATATCAGGATATCAGCTTAGCGTCACTGGATGCCATCATGGACAATAAAATGAGAGAACTAAAGACAGAGGTTTGGTTTGTGTGTGTGTCGGGGGGTGCATTTTCTTATTAGAAACATTTTTACTTAAAAAAAAAAAGTGACAAGATAAAATACTGGAAAAATGATGATAAAATCTGTGGGGTTTCAAAGCATAGTATCTTCCTAATTGTCAACCTCCCTGAAGAACCTATCACGGAAAAACAGTTTAACAGAAGGAGAAAAAATGATCTTTTAATCTCAACAATAAAAGCATTCCAGTCTTTGTATCTGCTGACTTACAAAAAAGTGCTTTCTAACAACAAAAGATGAAGCAGTAATTACATAAATCTCTTCATTCTTGATGAAGACACAATGGAGTATAAGGAAATCAATAGTGTTTCTGCTGTAATTCTTGTTTTTATTATGAGCTGAAAGCAAACTTGTTAAAATTGGATTCTGCTTCTTGTGTGTGTGTGCCTGTGTATGAAAAGAAATAAATTAAGATCCAACAACACCAAAGCAAGAACACGCAGCCTTTAAAAGCTTAGAAATTATTTTCCTCCTATAATACTTAGAAGACTTATGATGCTGTGAAATCTCACATTAGGAAACTGGTATTGTAAGAGCAATTTAGCATTTTACATATATCTTGAAAAATTGATAGCAACATAAAAAATACAGTTTTAGTGGTTGTTCTGCAGACAGTCAAAATGCCTAAAGGTTACCAACAAAATTGAAATCCATGTATTAAGTAAACTAAATGCACCCTGAAGTCAAATGTTTCCACCTTATATTCAATAAATTGGCTGTAATGATTTTATCCCACAACATACATCTATAATATATGCCGCTCAAGTATGAGTAATACTGTTGATTTTGCAAAGAAAAGGTGGAAATTATTGCATTTAAAAATAATTAATAGATGGGTCTGCATACCTTTGAATTAAATTAAAAGAAAAATATTTCTTTTTTGTGGAGATGATTGCATTCATATCCTGTTTGGTGTGAAAAGTAGATTCCAAAAAGCTTTTAACTAATTTGTTCAATTTGTTTCAAAGCCAACATGAATAGGCTTGGTGCAAATTCAGATTCATTAAAACTTAATTAATATGCATCATTATGCAAATGAGGTTGCAGTTAATGAGTTCTTAAAAGAAGCTTTCTTTAATTAGTTCAGTTTTAATGGCATCATCATTTATCTGACTTGTTTTTAAAGCCACATGACATACAAAAAGTGACCATCCTCTACAATGTTGCAGTTTTCTGTTTCCTAATTGTGTTTTATCTTAATTCTTTAATGCCAAAAACTTTAAAAAAGTTAAATGTTTTGATGTTCAGTTCTACTGACTTATTTCAATTAAAAATACACTGTTTTGTTTAGACTAGAGATATATCTCTCATCTTTTCAGTTATTTCTGCCTGCTATTATCTAGTCACTGTTGTTTTTCAGTATACACAAAGAAAAAGTGAGATATGTAGTTGCAATAATTCTTAAAGTTTGGGATGATTTAGACTGCATATCATAGTGGACTTTACTGCCAACACTGTATGAGATATGAGTGTTCACTGAGAACACCACAAGAATAATCAGACGATGAATGCTGGTGTGAAACTAAACAGGTTAAACAATTACCTTGTGATCAGAAAAGTTATGCATTTCTGTAGTTTCAAATCCAGAAGCTTCAGAAAAGAAGTGAGTTTTAAAACATCTTTAAATCTACAAAATATTGTGCTACATAATTACAATTATGCTTTGACAAGTTTTCCTCAGAATGTGAGTTCTGTGAGGGGAAAAATTATAACTCTTTTACAAAGGTGTCACTTACAATATAGCAGAGGGAATGATTCTTGTAAACATGAGATGAGCAGGATCTCCATAATGATGTATTCTGACCACCTGTGTACATTGCTCATAAGAAATTAGGAGACTGTGCTTCTTCACTGAAAACTCAAAACCTTTAAAATAGGCTTTACGTGACCAAAAAAGGCTTTCAGTGACAGTAAGATCTGGAATAGTTTCTTGAGACACATATAATTCAGTGTCTTTCTGGGCTACAACTAAGGATAGAAATTACTTGTAACTAGAACAAGTGAGGCTGTGTCTAAGAAACATACATCTGCAATTCACACTTGTTTACAGCTCAGGTCCTGCTAGACAGTCAGATTGGTTGTATCAGTAACCATCATTAAGTAAAATTTTGAAGACTGTTTCTGTTTTACTTAATCATGTCTAGATCAGAAGGGACTTATGCCAACACATTGCCTCCTAACATGCCCAGTGATCACTGTATCCAGCTGTTGGCATACCACACATTGAAGAAAAATAAGGTTCCACATGGCTATACTTTTCTGCTTAAATTGTAGAGATATTTGCATGAACAGGACAGTCTACCTCACTTTATACTTGAAGGATCAGGCATCTAATAGGTAATTCTTCTTTCCATCATCATTAGTTAATGAATACAGAGTTACAACAGTACCTGTAAGGGGACAGGTACATTTTTAAATACCCTGTCAGTGCTAGACCTTTCTTCAGACTGCTTCTCATTCAAAAGGAGATCACTATAGAAGATGAAGAGGTGGAACAGCAGTAGGAAATTAATTCTTAGGTCATCTGACTTCACTTTACACAGGAAAACATAAGGAGAGATTTCAGTGTGTAAGGATGAGCTTAGTGAGACTGTATCACACATAGGAGGCCATCTGGGAAAAGCCATGGAGATAATTATGAAACTTTAAGATGGAGTAAAAGAAGGGAGAAAATATGAAATCTAGACAGTAAGGAAGAAAATGATTTTTCATATATTGAATCAAAAAAATTAACAGTACAGGACAACTGAATATGATTAGCAAGCATTTTCCAAGTGACTGGAATTCAAGTAACTTGACGAAAGAGAACTGTGAAGCAGTTACAACACAGGGCAGATATTTCAGTTCAACAAGTAGAAATAAGTACAATAGTTCCAGCTTTCTTGCAGACCTAGACTTCTCTTGGAGAGCAGCAACTGTGTTTTGGCTGTGATTCTCAGACAGCTGGACAAAGCTATCAGTAGATAAATCTATTCTAGCTTCTAAGAATATGACGAGCCTTTCTCTGTCATCTATGCTTCATCTACATCCACTTTCACAGAAGTCAAACATACAGAAATCTCTCCAGGAACCTCTCTACCAGTTACGTTCAGTCACTGAAAAGTCTCACAAATTTTACCCAAATATTTTGAGCTAAACTGACACAGAACATGATTTATACATATCCAGTTTTTCTTAGTTGCCTGCACTGCAGGTTTCAGATATTCAAAAAACAGCTGTGTAACATGATGGGAAGCACAGCAACGACAGCAAAGTAGCAAGATCCTAAGCTGCAACAAGTGAGAATTTGTTCAAATACAGTAGCTGTGGGCACAGAAATAAAGGAAAGAACTTGCTTACCCTTGAAAGGACTCAGGCATCAGGAATCTCCAGCAATATACCCTTGCCTCCACTGCCAACCCTTAAATGAGGCCTGGAAAGGGGTGGATCCTGGCTCCACTCCTTCCAGTCACTCAGATACATTGCATACACCTGAGCTCCCTTGGGTTGGCCCTGCCTTCCCATCATGAACTCAATCACTGTTTTAAACTGCAACTTAGCACCTCTGCTACAAGCTGAGTAGTTCACTAGTGTTTAGTATAGAAGATTAAATCCATAGATCAGATATGAGAGAAGTCAAAGCATTTTGTTTTGCCTACCATAACTTCTTTCATCTGATAAGAAAACAGGCATTAAAAAACACTCAATTTAGCACTGAAATAACATAGGATGGTGACAACAGAGGAAAACCCAAAAGAACAGAGGACAGTGGGCAAAATGCGAGAATTTTTGGGTTGCAAATGCTATACAAAGCATCTATAAATTCCCACTGTTGCAAACTTTCCTATGTCTCTCTTTTTAATAATCAATTGCCAAATTCTGATATTAAATAGCAAACATTTTGACAGGATAAATTCCCCTTCTCTCTTTTGTTCCTTTTCCCATATAAATATTGCAACTAATTAACATCATTTCTATAAGAGGAACCGAGTTCCTCCACCCACATGTTGTTCTATCATTTGAAGCCTAGGTCAAATATCTAAAATGTCACACTATCATCATTAAATTGATGTTTTAATTCTCCTTAATACATGACAGAAATGAGCTGTCAATTACAAGGGGAATATTGACATTTTATTCCTGACATCAGTTTCAATGGAAGGAATAAAACACCAATTAAACAACAATTATACACCAAAGTATGACATGTGCTTTTTTTAATTATTATTATACTGTGTGTCAAATATATAACATTTCTCACTAATAGTAAGGAGAATAAAAGTTTATTAAGAACATCAATTATCTCTCATCTTGATATTTTAATCCTTGTAGGTCTTAATGTTCCAGTGAGAGTTATGGTCCATAAACACAGCACCAGCCATTTAAGTTTGGAATGGAGAAAGAAAAAACAGGAAACATCAGAGGAGGCAGTAATCAATTTTTAAACTTGATTCTGGACAGTTCCAAGATGGCTAGGAGCCTTTTTATGTGGATAGAGACAGAATAAAAAATAAATGCTAAAGTTTAAATAGGAAGACCAATTTTAGGCAGGCTACTTCCATTTGCTGTGCTTCCTCTTTGATCACTCTGGTAATTGCAAGGAAAAGGCGAGTACTAGTTAAACTCAATTGTATCTTCCATTTTAGAGACTACAAATGGCTATAACGTGTCAGGTTCTTCAAATCCTCCAATGTCAGCTCTTTGTGAGAGGAGCATTTAGTCTTGAAAGAAACCCCTGTTCTTCTAGGGTTTACTTCAGGACAGTTAGAATCTTCTCTAGTTTTCATAAATCAACACTAGAAGGTTGTTTATTTGCTTCCCTGATGTTAAAGTAAAGGAGATTTCAAGGGATGACTTCCTATTTCAGCAGGCTAAAAAAAGAGATTTAGGACCCATTTTCATTTGCACTTAAAATTTCACTACTGACTTCCACTGGGGTCTTGACAAAGCCTTATATAAAGGCATTTTCTTAAGTTGAGGTTTATAGCTTTTTCTTTCTTTTAACTGTGGACAATAATATGAAGAATTCCAAACAGATTCCTCAGATTGTGCAGGAGGTCTCAGCAGTACATTGTTATGAATTCTAAGAATGTCTTGCAAACTGAATTCAATAGCATACAGCCAATAGATAATGTTGTGTACTCAGATAACCACACTCCACAGTGGTTGAGTTATATTTATATTTGGGTGAAAGCTTCATTATTCTTCTGAAGGTAGAAGGAAATCGTAACCTGAGCAAGAATCTGTCACTAGATTGATTGTATCTTCAGTTTCTCTTTAATTTGTAGGTGTTATTTCTCTTACAACAGAGCTAGCAGGCTACCAAACAACAAAAATACATTTTTAGTTATGAAGCACCCAAGAAAACTTTGCTTATCTAGTTGTAAAACACTGTAAGGGGTAAGCAGTAAATAGGAAAGAGAACATAAAACTGATGAGCGCTTACCCTCTATTCCCTACTGATGCTTCTACTTAGCCCTGCTTAGCATTTCAATCTATATAAAGTCAATGGGCCATATAACCTTCTTCTATATACACTAACCAATTAACATTATTCTTTAATAGGAAAAAGTTTAGGGGATTCTTTTTTCCAGTTTGATTCAAAGTAACGTTGTTACTAACTAACAATGCTGATGGGTTCAAGATGTGTGTGTTATAGGAAGAGAATTACAGAATACCTGAACTACTGAAAATAAGCATTTATTTTGAAAAACAGAGGCATTTATGCAAATATACCTAGATCCTTATTACAACGGTTACAGTATATTATTAAACATACAGGGCCACTTAAGTAACTATTATTTAAATATTTTTAAAGGATAAAGAGAAAGTAAAAGAGATTCAGTGAGATTAAAATAAACAGACAAAAAAAGTCACAACAACAAATGATGATCAGTGAAAATGAATGTATTATGTCCACTTTTGATCAGAGTACATTTGTTACCCATTTAACCTGCAGTTCAAACTGTACAAATAATGCTAGTTTGCTTTCAAGCTCTTCAAAGGAACTAGATTAGATATTTCTGGTGGTGAAGATACATTTATGGGTTGATCAGGTTTGGTTTTCATTCCAAGTATCTAAGATAGTTTACACTATATTACTTTGAGGGAACTTTTTCTTCTTGGAAAAGAACAGATTCAGTAATTTAAGTCAATTGAAGCTCTTTTTTCACCTTGTTACTGCAATATGAAATTAAGATTACTTGAAAACACACTGTTAGTATCACCCATAACCGAGGCTCAATTTACCTATTTGCTCATTCCACCATCTTTCTTTTAGTTATTCTTTTTAAGACCATTATAGAGGCTGTCCACTACACTATGCTAAAGAAAGACAATGCTTCAACAGTGACAGAATGTTAATAGTTTCAAGAATCTCGTGCCGTACCAGAGGGATGTCTGCCTGCACCTGAACTTCAGAAATAAACATATGCTTCTCAGAATTCTTCCCCGGGTTCCTTCTAAACTGCTTTTATTTTTAATACTGTAAAAGCAGGTGAGAATCCTCCTTATATGGAAAGGATAGCATATATAAAGCATTCTGGTCCTCATCTTATTGGATTCTCACATACATCATAGGCAAGAGATCTGATAACCACTGAAAGTCTTAAGGGGCAGCATACGTATTATGTGCTCTACGGAGTGGGAGAGACTATGATTACAATTCAGGCTTGATAAGAATTTTTACACAGATAATTTAGAAAATTGACAAATAATGTAATAACACAGTAAAGTAGCCCAGTATTTTTGATCTGACCACTAAATCAAGAATAAGCAAATTAAACATCTTTTGAATAGTTAGCAAAAAGAAAAGCCCAGAAGGTCAACAAGGACAAAAATTATCAGATTAATAATGTTAACCAGCAATGCTACCACAGACCGTCCAAAATTTACTTGGAAAGAAGTAGTAGAGAATCTGGATTTAGTTTGAGAAGGTAAATAAGAAGAAAGCTGCTTCAGAGTTAATTCTGATCTGATTAACAACTTTAAAGTGAAAAGTAACTTCGAACCTACTACAAGCAAACAAACTTGAAAAATGTAAAAATAAATAAATAAATAAATAAATAAAGCATTAATGGCATAACCAAATTCACAAAGAAGAATCCAGAAAAACAGAAAAAATAGCAGCTACAATTCTATTGAAACATGACCTAAAAAAATTACCACAGAAGAGCAAACAGCTAACTGAAGGACTATTAATTTAATACTTGGGATGCTTCTCCTAAGGAAGCTTTCAACAACACACGCAAAATTCAAAATTTTCGTTAATATTTTGAGTGATACTGCAAAGGCAAAAGGACCAGAGCAAACAAGATGATGTTAAAAAGGAAAGGAAAATGAATGCTCACCTGTCTCCAAGGCTCACAGGGAATGAACGCCAAAAGGAGAGATCTCCAATAAGAGGTCCTACCTCAGTGGTAGTCAGCCCTTAATGAGGTGTAAGAGGCCAGACTCCATCCCTTCTGGTGACACAGGTGAATTGCCTTCATTTGTGCTCCCAGGGCTGATTGGATCTTTCCTTCAGGTACTCAATCAGTGGTTCAGGCCATGTCTCAGCAATCTCCATACAGATACAAAAAAGAATAAATTTAAAATCTGGGAAAGATAGCAAGATAGAGCTTAGAATTCAAACCAATCTCAATAAATTAGAAGAACTGTCTGAAAATAGAAAGGGAAGAGTACAAACTGCTTCATACAGGAGTGAGTACCTATTCTATTTAACCAGGATCTAGATCAAATTTGCAGAAGCATCAAAGGCAGCAAAAAGTTAAGAAAGCATCTACTGTGAAGAAAATCTGAAGGGAGTCAACATGTTTCAGTTTGAGAAGAATAAGGAAGGACCCTGATGAAAGCTTTACCACATATAAAAGATTGTTATAAGGATGGGAGTAATACCACTTTGTATCCACTGAGGACAAAATCAGTGAATTTGCAGAAAATAAGGTTTTTCAGATATTAAAAACCTTTCTTTGGATAAGAACTAAAAAATGAACCAAGTTGCCTATGCAAAGCACTGTCTTGAAAGTTACACAAACATCTATCATGGGCTATTATGTATACATTTTAAGACTGTTCTAGAATATGATTATTTCTTCTATTCTCCCTTTCACTTTACATTTCACTCTTTGCTATTATTCCAGAGCTAGTTTGCCTTCCAGGCAGTTATTTTTCTTCTACATTTCTTACTGATAATTCACTCTAGATGCAAAAGTACACTTGAAACATAACTGTATAAGAATCTTTTTGCTACCATTCAGAAAATAAGTTTTAAACCTGCAACTGAACTCAAACAATGAAAGATTTCAGACAAGAACCTAAAATACTTTATTTTCAGACAAGATGCCATACAAGTTTTGTGATTTTGACCAGCGAGCTATTGAGCATCAGTTTTGGAACTCCAGATGGCTTCTGAGCCTTTTTGTCGTTTTTGAAATATGTCAGAACTATTTCAGTCACTACTGTTCAATAATGATCTACAGTTCAGATTTTACTTTATAAATTTATTTCTGTTCATTTTCATATGGATAAGAAACTGTTTTCAGCTGATTATTTAAATTTTCTGGTATCTGAAGTTTTATGCCAGTAAGCTACTGAAATAAGGAAGGACAGTTTCATTTTCCTTCACGTATTCTTAATGGTCTCTATCAGCAGGCTTAATCATATGAAAAATCCATGATGATACCCAAAATAAAACCTTACTTTGTGTTTAAAAGCTTTCTTCTGCTGCAGCTTACTATCATACACTATTTCCTGACAGAAATTAATCTCTTTTACTAATGTCCTAGGATGTGAACTTGGGAACATCCATTAACCTCTCTGAACCGTCTCCAGTTTAGATTGTTGATCTGGTCAGTTAATATGTCCTCAAGCATGGAAGGACTGTAAGTCTCTGCTTGGAAAAAAATACAGAAAAAAAAAAATAATATGTCTAAACATATAATAATATGTGTAAACAAAAACAAACAAAAAACCCAACAACAATCTCTTTCCCATGGAAATAGGAGTTTGTCAAAATTAAAATAAGTTAATTTTAAATGTACATGGTTAGAAATATATTAAATATCTGATAAAACACTCTCTATCCAATTAAAACAATCAGTATACTCTATCAGACTTCTGGAAGAACTTGTCTAAAGTGTAATGTTACTATGCCTTAGTAAATGAGAGCCAATTAGCAGATTATACACATTAGTGGAGAAAAACACAACTAGTTTAACATGTCCTGAAGGCAAAGTTCAGCTTAGACTTCCTGATTTGTAAACAGAAATTTACATTTCTGCTTACACAAGGTCTAACAAATTTTCGATTCCATTACTGTACTGCAGTTCCTTATAACCTCCACTGATAGCAATGTTGGCAGCTAGAGGTAGGGTATTGATCTGGAGAGATTTAGAAATATCTATTATGGAATCCTAGGGAACCATTCCACAAGAGAGCTTCTTAGCTAAATTTCAGGATTCAAGCCAGTCCTGTCCAGCATGACCAAATTTTCCCAGGAGTAACAACAGTGAGTGCTATACTACAAATAACAGGTCACTTTCTGTTACCAGCCAAGTCTGGGATGCTTCTCTGAATCTCCACAGTTCTTCTGTAAAAACATTTCTATTTCCTAAGGTGTATCAGTCTGTAAGCCCATATCTTAATGGAAAATTTTCTCCCTGAATCACATGAAAATATGCAGTGTCAGAATCACTTTAACTCAACAGCCACATGGTTTTCCCACAGTAAAAGAAAATGTACATATTTTCACTTGCAAGCTTTTCCTGTGAATAAGATTTATTTTTAAAAGAAAGAAAGCCTGTATGAGTCAAAAGGTTCATTTACAAGGCTGTCATGGAGACAGCATTTTTAAATAACCACAACTACATCAAACGATAATCATCAAACCAAATAAACTAAATGCCAAAATACTCTGAAACCTAAAAATAAGAGCTGAGTCTAAATTACTCTAATTTCTATGTCTTTATAACATTTCGAAAGGTAAGTCACGTTCTGAGTGTATACTCTTTGTTTTTCATTCCTGAAGAGTAGAGAAGTGGTTTGTGAATCAGGCTTTTAAGACATTTGGCTGTAGTAAAATTGTAATACAAAATGCATAATGTGTACTTAAGAAGGAAAGTAACACCTCTGCCATAAATTGGCTCTTTGAAATATTTAAATTAAAAAGACTAAAGCATACGATGTTTGAATAAAACAGAATTAAATGGCATGTAACTTAGATACGTGGGTTTCCTCACAGGGATAAATTTAAAATTGGGATTGCTCAAGGAAAGGAAATTTTTTCAAGACAATATCAACATTGTTAGCAGGATTTTCTACAATTCAGACTTTCTTTTGTCATTGTTTGAGAAATCCTCCTTTGCATTGTAATTCATTGGAATTATCATTAACAATATAAAAATTACTCATTTACTTATGTTCCCTTTTGAATAGAAGAGGAATTTCATTGAAATAATAAAAAAGCCTCCTTTAATGAATAGCAGAGGATATCTCTACAGCTTAATGTCTTGTTCTACTCTCCAAACACAAAACCTTGAAGTCCTTATACTTGCTATCCACTCAAGTAAACTAGTATTTTTCATGAATAAAATGAGTAACACTATAGGAGTTTAAACATGAGACTGTATTAGTTTATTGAAATATTTCCCCACAAACCACAAGGAAAACTCTACTCTAGATGACAGAATAAGGCTGCCCAGCACATATGTAGCTACTGGAATTCTGCCAGTTGGGCAATATGAATTGTATCCCTCCAGCATAGAGCAATAAGCATACTGTGAAAGGTAACCAAATCTGAAGCTCAGGACAGAGACAGTACTGCAAGAGAACGCATATTTCTTTCTAGTTTCCATTTTAAAATATTTGCAAGAGACATTACATTTAAAACAAGATGCAGGAAAGAAACATAGCCCAAGTTCATGATACTGCATCTAATTTCCAGTTACCAATTAATTCCAACACTGAAATATGTTCCTGCTTTGAAAAGGGACAATACGGTCTTTTACAAATTCACTGTCTTATCTGGAGTTCAAAGGGACTGCGGATCAGGCTATAATTTATATTGTACATAAATGAATGCAAATTCATCATGCCCAGAATACACTATTCAGAAGAGGGAAAGAAAAAAGCCAAGTAAAAGTAGCTGAAAGTATATATAATTCCTCCCTTCTACACGTGTGTTTCTCCTTCTCTCTTAAGGAGTCTGTTCCATTCATTGACTTTTATGTAGAACCCCTGCATGTTTTGCTTTGAATTCTTCCGTATTTGTCTCAATTTATCCTCTTGGAACCTGTGGTTATTAGTACATTATCAAGGAAAGTCCAGATCTAAAATGAGAGCCACCTCTATGGGCTATAAATACAACACAATTAACATCAACAGTGAATTTAATACAAAATGCACCAACTATCTTGTTCCATTTCCACTAAAACTTCAGAGGAAAAAATGTGCGTCAGTAAACACATATTTACTATTGCATTCATTCTGATTATCATGTATAAATCCCACATTCACAAATGAAGTTATTAATAGCCTTCTCTCTTCATTTTCTGCATTTTCAGAGGATAATAAGAACAGCCTATTCATCCCATATATCTTTTCCTGTTCAAAGTCACTTCACTGTGTGTATGACTCAAAATTTCTTGAAAAAAAGAGAGTAGTACTCACCAACTACCCAATTAAATGCTTGTATTATAGAGTTTCTGTTTATGACATGGTAGTAAAGAGTCTGTCACCATTTCCCTTAAAAATCATGTTTCCAGACATTTATAATTACAGTGTAAAATTGACCTCTTCCATGATGAAGTTTCAACTTGAGAAAAAAATGATATATGAAGACCTTCTTTCAGCAAGAACTGGTTGAACTGCCCAGAACACAGTGGTTAAACATGGAACTGCTTTTCTTTAACATGAACAATGGCATTCAAAATGTCTCAGACTTTCTTTTCTGCAATTTTTAAAGCAAAATGAACCTTGAGTCTTCAAACCTGAACTCATCAGTTTTGAATACCAGTTTCTATGTGGATTCTCTTCTGGGCTGCACTAAAAAGGCAGGTAGATGGCCTGTGGAGCCCTCTGTCCAAGCCAGGATCTATAATGGCTGACACACTAACATATTCTTTCCAAGTACTGAAAATTTATAGTGACTCTTGTTCCTCAAACAGCATGGTCCCAGAAAAACTATTCTGACCTTTCAGATGTTAAACAAGACTTCCTAACAAGGAAAACTAGGACGACTCCAGTATTCACTGGCAACCCCAAATAAGAGTGCTCTTAGTGCAACAGAACAGAACACTTAAAAACAAACAGTTGAACAGAAACAGAAATAAACTCAAACATTTATATGAGATGCAGTTTGGCTGCAGCACATAATGTAAGAATGGGTCTTCATAAACCTCTGAGAAGAATCACTCCAGAACTACATGCTTCGGTATAGCCTGTCACTACCCATTCCCTGCTTCTATCCACACTTCCTTTTCATTTCCCAAAGAAAATAAAGTTTTTTAAGTAAAATATTTTCTTCTTAGGTCTACGTCATAGATCTCTCTCAGAGCACAAATACAACTACATGTACGCATAGAAAGAGATGGCCTTTAAAAACTTAAAAGAGTATTTCACCTTCCAGTCTCTTCTATTTTTTTCTTCACTTTTCTTGTAGTATACAAAAAAAAAAAAAAAAAAAAAAATAAAAAATTAGAACTGAGCCAGCATAAAAACTGATAAATCAGATCTTAGAAGGAAATCAATTCTGTACCACAGTATAACCTAGATCACCTTAGAGGCACCACATTAGCAACTCGAGGCTGTACTATAATGTGCTAAACTGTCATCACACTCCATGCTCCAACATTTCCCTCACTGGGCTCTTTCTGTCCTTGGTACCATCTGGCTTGCAAAGATGTCCTCATAATGCCTCATTCCACAATGACTACTGTGGAGATACCATCTTCCCAAAAAAACTGAGCTTTTTAGAGCTTATAAAGTCACCCTAGATCTCTTAACATCAAACAGTAAACCCAGAATGACACCTTGAATGCCTTGCCCTCCTATGTTGCACATCTGTGTGATTCAGTGTCAGTGCTCAAATTCTGGGAATGCTTTTGTTTGACACATGCCTGCTGGAATCAAATCTCTAACCATTACACCTCAGCTTCGGCTAGAACATCAGTAACTCCCAGCCATCAGAATCATTAAAGAAAAATTAGAAACGTGAAACTGCCTTTTCCAAAAAGCAGAAGGCAAGTAAAAAGAGATTCAAACATATTGTGTATGTTAAGGCACAAATTTCAAGACAGACTCCTGATTTTTGGCAAGTGGTTGGACCTGGTAATTCTATCAAGCCTACAAATTTTAGTTATGGCTACGCCACAGTGCAGCTGAAATAAACAGAGGTAATTCTCCCTCAGATTAGCCAGCATAACTACACGTGTAACTGCCTACTACTACTTCTGCTGTCAAATAGGGGGTAGGCCTTTTCAAATACAGCTGATTTTGACTAATGTAGGTTAGGCAGGAATACACACTAAAAAAAGTATGCAGTGGACTGAAGAAACACTAACTCAGTTTAAAGAAGTATTGAAAACAGAGGTGGTAATTTCTTCAGCCAACTCAGCTATGTTCAGAAAAAAAAGCTGAAAGCCGACAGATTCATTTAACACTAAGAGAATAAGAAATAGGACTCAAATAATGCAACCAGATAGCTGTTTCAAAGAAAACTTTTTACATAACCAATTTCATCATAACTTGAGACATAAAATTTTTAATTTCAAAGCTTTATTTTTATGGAGTTACTTTTAATTTTTAATACTGTATTACAGCATCAGGAACTACTGCTTCAGTTCCAAACTAACATCTTTAGAAGTACTTTTAAACTTGCTGTGACAACAATGCTAAGATTGTTTTAGAAGTTATGCTCACTTTTTTTTTTTTTCCATACACTAAGCCTAGTTAATATTAATTCAGCATTAAAGATAGATATTATGATGGGATTCTACGTTATGACTTAAAAAGGAATTTGTAAACACATATGTGAGCAAAACTGATCTTTTAAATGCAAATAAGAAGCAACAAATTTAACCCAAAATTTTCAAATTGTTGTCCTTCAGCACAAATCCACACCTTCTGGTATCAAGAAGGAGCATACCTGAGAGTTACTTATAAATCTGAATTCTAACAATACACCTGGTTTCCTGAATATCCTTATTATTGCGTGACTAACAAGTCCAGCTCTGACTTTTGAGTTCAGCATAAAACTAACGGTCTAGAACAGCTTTTCTGCTGTTTATGGAATTTCAAATCAGTGCTATAATGGTCAGAATCCGAGCTTTGTGCTACAGAAATAAACATCGTCCTTCTGGAACTTAAAGATGAGTAAGAAGAGCAGGGTAGAAACAAAAACCAGAGAACAATAATCCCAAATTAAAAATGCTTTAAAAATACTGCTTTGAAAAAGTTCAACTGTATATGTAGACAGAGTACACTGACTGACTACATTAACTTCTTTACTACTGAAAGATATTTTCACTGCGGAGCTTTACACAGAATAGAAGCTGGATGGCCCACAGCTGCTTATCCAGCAGTCTAGCAAACACACTTTCCATAGAGTTTGCCACCTTGAACCACTTTATTCCTAAAAATCCAAAGGATTTGTTATATCAGGGCTTTCAAAACATTTTTTGCCCAAAGTGTTAATATGTGTCATTCAAGCTGCCAAGTTGCACATAACAGAGAGACTCCCACTGGAGTTTATAGAATCTGACACAAGAATGTTAAAGAAAACAGAGCACATATATGGAGAGTGACAGCTGATTGTTTATTTTTACATATTTTTCAAAGTATCAATAAATCCATCTGAAACTTCATGGGCTTGATATGCCCTAAAAGCAACAATCCACTAATTATTATTTAGTTGCATTTGTCTTCCACATTCAAACATCTTCCTCCCAGCCCCCAAAGAAGTTGAAACATAAGATATGCCCTAATTGAACTTTTAATCACAGAATGACAGAATTGTAGGGGTTGGAAGGGACCTCTAGAGACCATCTAGTCCAACCTCCTCCCAAATCAGCTCCTTAGCCCAGGTTGCACAGGTAGGAGTCCGGGCAGGTCTTGAACATCTACAGAGGAGACTCCACCACCTCTCTGTGCAGCCTGTGCCAGTGCTCCGTTACTGCACTGTGAAGAAGTTCCCATGCACATTTGTGCAGAACTTCCTGTGCTTCAGTTTGTGGTCATCTCCCCTCATCCTATCACCACACACTGCTGGGAAGAGTCCAGCCTCATCCCTTTGCCTCCTGTTCCTTTGATATTTATAGATATGGATCAGATCCCCTCTGAGTCTTCTTTTTTGAAAGCTGAACAGACCCAAGTCTCTCAATCTTTTCTCATAAGGGAGATGTTCCATACACATTATCATCTTTGTGGCCATTCGCTGGACTCTTTCCAGGAGATCCCTGTCTTTTTTGTACTGGGGAGCCCAGAACTGGAAACAATACTCCAGGTGAGGCCTCACCAGGGCAAAGTAGAGGGGGAGGATCACCTCCCTCGACATGCTGATCACAGTCTTCTTAATATACCCCAGGATCCCATTAGCCTTCTTGGCCACCAGGGCACACTGTTGGCTCATGGCCAATCTGTCATCTACCAGGACACCCAGGTCCCTCTCCTCAGAGCTGCTTTTCAGCAGCTCATCCCTGTACCAGTGCATGCAGTAATAATTATTAATAATAATTTTAAAAAGATAAGCTTCCAGGAAGGTCTAGAAAGGAAAGAGGGTTATAAAGCAATACCTATCCTACAAAACACCGAGAATTATTTCAGTTCCATTTCTAGCTTAAAAGTTCATCAGATGTATTAAAATAATAGTGATTTGATCCACAGCAGCTTGCTGTTGAGAATGCAAATCCTGCCTCAATCTACAGCTTCTGCAATGCATAAAGTGACAACTTCAGAGAGCCACAATTAGAGGCGAGGCTACCAGTTTTAGGTAAGACATAATACAAAGCTAGATATAGAATATCACTGAATTTTGATAATTTGGTTTGCCATATTCCTTATTTGCCATTTGCTCCATGCATTGAAATTTCGGGGCAGGGATTATATTTGGTCACTGCTGCAACTTATGGTACCTTTGTAGAAATTCATATGCATTTGGTCAAGTAGTAAGCTTTTAATAGAACAGAATTTTGTACACACTTAACAAGAAATTTCTTAGAGCTCTGCAGCTTCATAAAAGTTTTGAGCACAGAACCCTCTAGGACTGTTCCAATCCTGGAGTCAAGCAGTCTTTACAAGTGACTGCAATAACCATCTATGAACGTGAAGTATACTTTGGGAATTTGTGTCTGCCTATTTAGTTTTAGCCAAGGTCCTAGTATTCCAGGTCAATTAATTACCTCTGAAGTTGGCACTGAAACATGCCCAAGTGTCAGGACCACAAGCACAGGGGAAGAGAAAAAGCTGCTGCTGAAAGCAGCCCTTTCTCGTTGTCCCCCTCTACTCTGTCCTTGTAAGGTCCCATCTGGAGTACTGTGTCCAGGCCTGGGGGTCCCAGTGCAAAGAAAACATGGAGTTGTTTGAGCAGGTCCAGAGGAGGGCCATGAGGACTATCAGAGGGCTGGAGAGCCTTTCCAATGAAGAAAGGCTGAAGCAGTTGGGCTTGTTCAACCAGGAGAAAAAGCTCCTGGAAGACTTCATTGCAACATTCTAGTAATTAACAGGAGACCATAAACAAGATGGAGAGTTTTACACTGACAGGACAAAGGAGGAACAGCTTTAAACTAAATGAGAGGAGATTTAGGCTAGATGTTAGTCGGAAATTCTTTACTCAGAGCATAGGCTACCCAGAGAAGCTTTGAGTGCCCCATTCCTGGAGACATTCAAGACCACATTGGACAGGGCCCTGATCTGGTGGGTGCAATAGCACAGAATGGAACAGCATGGGCGTTAAGGTCCCTTCCAACCCAAGCCACTCTGGTTCACTCCCTTCTAGCATCTGTAAGCATGACTGTCCTAAGTTTTCCCATCTCTGCTTCTTACTGTTATGCTTCTTAACTAACAAACAAACAAACAACAACAACAAGAAAATAAAACCCTACAGCTGTGATTATAATTCTTTATCCATTTAAATTTTCCCTGCAGAATTAAAAGGCCTTGAAGAGGTTCCAAACAAAGTTGGTTCCAGGTCTCTCCCTCCTTTGGTCTTAATGGGCAGTACACCTTGCAGCCTGCAGGACAGTTCAAATACAGTTCAGTCAAATACAGAATGAACAAAAACTGAACTTTCTGGAACAGAAAGAGGGAGAGTCTAAGAAATAATCTAGCTTTAGATAAAAATTGAGACTGGACGTTGCAAAGGAAGGAGAAGAAAACAAGAAATAAGTTCAAAATAAATAACACATTGCATCTTTCCTTTAGATATTTTGAAGCATAAACTCACCTTGGTATTAACTTGTCTTTGGAATGCCAAGGGACTCAGAGAGAGAATTTTTGCCATTAGGATCTTACGGCATCTCAGACCAAAATTGAAATGCAAAATCTCTCTGCTCATTTCACCAAAGAACTTTCCAATCACCATAGGCTTCCACAGTGTGTAGAATTTTCACTTTTTTAATCCCAGTGTCTCTTCAATCAGCATGGCTTAGTGCTCATCAATAAGTGAGATGAAACCTGCAGAAAACATATACTAGTCTTGACCTAGCATTTTATCCGGTCGATGTAAGAGTATGTTTTGTGATAATCATTTACCCACTATATAAGCAGAGAATATATGTCTCCAGGGTTCCCATTATAGTGTCATCTCAGAGCACAAATTTTCATGCAAAAATAAATATATCAAAAAGAAAATCTGTATTAATTAGTGACATGCTAGAAGAAAAGCTTTCCTCTTCTTTATTAAGAAGTTGCCATATATTACATCCCCTTAGAGCTTGGCATTTAAATATAGTTGTTTTCTTTGTTTCCAATAACGTCTCAGCCACGATTACTTAATAAATTATAAATCACAATGTAGTTTTTATGTAAATGCATTTTTGTGCTCAAGTATAGGATTAATGTTTGCGTATGCAAATGAACAAAGGATATGTTCAAAGAGGTCGTGGTTCAAATCATTGCAAACTTTAAAATGCTTTACTGTGTTAATGGTTGAATATGACAGCATTCTCTTTTTCTCCCTTAAAAATTTATAACTTGTTTTAAATGTACCTGTTGCTAATACCTAATTTCTGTTAAGTGCAGCTTCATGGAAAATATGGCCATGTGTCAGTGTATAGTTCCTGCTTGATGTTGCATATAATTCTTATAATATTCTGAATGGCATGTGCTAATTATTTAGCACAATAGCTCATCTTATGGAGATGTAAGGCTGTAAAAGAAGGGTGGTAATTACTTAGGATGAAATGTCTTTTTTTTTTTTTTTT
>VXAB01004856.1:129197-242855 GCA_013399175.1 Odontophorus gujanensis
AAGGAGGAGAAGAATGATTGAGTACCAGCTTAAGAGGGCCAGAAGGATTAATATATTTAAGCTTTATTATTAAGTTAAGATCTGAAGCTCTCAGTGGAGACAGAACAGAGCACAGAAACATGAAGCAGTTGCATAATGACCAGATACTATTCTATGACTTCCCACATGACTGACAGCACTAAGTTCTTACAGTTAAGCTTTAAGAGAAGTAGGTAAGAGCTCACCTATACACTTTATGCTGAGGACTACTGTCTTTGATGTTTAGAGAATTTGCAAAAATCCACACACCAGGAATACGGCCTAAACCAACTCAGAAGTGAAGAAATCACACAAATGAAAGCAACCAAGAAAACAGGTTCACACTACATACACACACTTTTTCAAATTTGCTAGGCCTAGATTTAAATAAATAAACACCTATATGTTAAATTGGAGTAATTAAAATATACCAATTCTTGTATTATAGGATATGATTTCTTAGAGGCCTGAGCATCACACCTGCTTCACTCTAAAACAAAAGGAGGAAATATCCAAATCTCATTTAGATAAAGACAAAATCATGACTAAACTGGGAATTGAGATAAATTGGATGGAATATGTACAATTTATGAGTTCAATTCCACCATGATTATTGGCTCTAGTGCTTTTAGTCACAAAATCTTGTCAGAAAGGTCACAGAAAGCAGTTGGGCATATCAAGATAGACAACATAGGAAATATAGATGGAATATAAAAATAGACCAAAAAAGAAAAAGAACTAGGAGGCTTTCCTAACCTGCAAAATTGAAATACTGATTATATTCTGAAAACTCATTAATTGTGTGGAGAGAATACTGTTCAAAAATCATAACAGTAGTCACTTAAACCTACATATAAATACTCTCCAGACCTCTAATAGAGGTTCTGCGACCAAGATTTATTAGCTTAAATGTTCAGGAGCAGTGAATCTTCAGCTTCTATGTGCTTACTGAGATACAACTGGAAAAAAAAAAAAAAAAAATCACTTTCCAAAATCCTTGTGCTAGAAAGCCGATTAAAAGGCTTCCTCTTATCCAGATGAAGTAGACAAGGCCATGAAAACCACGTCACCAGTAACGACTAAGCTACATATTTTACATTTTTTTGTGTATTAAGGATTAGTTGCAAGCTTCAGGTTAAAAGGAAG
This sequence comes from Odontophorus gujanensis, assembly GCA_013399175.1. Taxonomy (NCBI): domain Eukaryota; kingdom Metazoa; phylum Chordata; class Aves; order Galliformes; family Odontophoridae; genus Odontophorus; species Odontophorus gujanensis. Next base: position 130,362 of record VXAB01004856.1, read on the forward strand.
GAGGCGTGGGCTGCTCAAAAAAAAAAATCTGCTTCTATGAATTTCTAAGAACAGAATAAATGCAGAGAAAATTGCAATTTGCTTGTGAAGATTTGTCTAAAGAAACCAGTGAAATCCATTGAATAGGTTGTAATGACAGAGCTTAGATGATATTTTAAATATCAATACAGTCCTCAGAGAGGTCAGATTGCCAATATTTAAATTGAAAAAGGATAAACTAATATTACCTTACACTGCTCTATATCATCATCTCAGAAATAGAACTCAACACAGAATGATTCAACTTAAGCTGAAATTTTACGAACATTTGTGAATGGCTGATCGAGAGCTCACAGCTAACTATGCTGAACACATATCTACAGCAGGCTTCCTGCTTCTACTAATGATGTGAACATTAAAATTGCCACTGACTTCTAACAGAACCAAATCAAATACTATAATTATATACTTTGTGCTATCTGTACTGTACTGTATTATTATCTATAATTGATTATTCAACTCAGTAACTATTGTTCTTTACAACGCTTTTGACACATTGTTTTATACAGTACTTTTCCTGCAAAGTTGATGAGCACAGACATTTCAGACATTTTACCACATGTAAGGATGAAGGTAGTGCAGAGTAGCCTAGTTCAACTTACACAAAGCCACATCTTCCACCTATACGTCTGTGTTCCACAGTGACAGCCTTCAGCTGAGAAACAGACCTCAATATTTTTGATGCTGTAGAAATGCAGTAAGAGAAAAAAAACCCTATTGCAAAAAACTCTTCTAGATGGATGAGAAAAATTATTAGCATGGGGGAATAATGGCAGAAAAAGTACAGAGCAGCTAGTTTCTCAACAAGGAGGTGCAGCATCAGAAGTTACAACTTGAGTTTCCGAGATCGTTATCACCATTCACAGTTACAGCCATTTCCACCAGGTGTGAGCCCACAGAGACACAGACCAGGAATGCCTGGCTGTTCCTGTGTACTTGCTCCTGCCTGGTGCAACGTAACTCTACTCAGATGGTCACGTGTGTGGTGGACTGAAGCAACTAACAGAACTATCTGAAAAGTACTTGTTCTCTTTCCCTGGGCTAATATTCAGTTTTGGCTCTCAGTCCTTAAAACATACAAATAAGAGATTTTCATCTTCTGAAAAGATATATTTAAATATCCACTAGGAAAACACTTTATTATAGATGCAAAAAAAAGAAACCCCTTCAGTCTGTACCCTCAGATTCCTATATATCAACCCAAATAGAGAAAACTGTTTTTACCATTTTTGTATTTCCCTTCCCAGTATGCCAGTAAGATGAATAAGAGTTGGGTTTTTAAGATATCTAAACTAGTAGGCTTAGTTCCAAGTAGCCTTAGTACTTCAAAGAATGCCAAAGTAATGTCTACATTACTTTCAGATTAAGAAAAGAACCCTGGGGAAAATATATATATATATATATTTATATATGTATATACAGTTGGAGTGTAACAAGTTTCTTAATCACAAAAATATTTATTTTTGTATCTTCAGAACATACACTACTGCTTCCCATAATTAACAAATGAGATTAAATGTTAACCAGTTTAAATCTGTCAAAATATTTTAATAAGGGGGGCAGATGTTCTGTTTTGTTAAGTATCACTATTTACTTTATGAGGTAATAATAACCTTACCTTTCCTCTGCAATAGTTAATAGTAAATGGTTAGAGCTTGCCAAAGAGCAAATAAATCATTACACTAAATACAGGTTGTCAGGCTAGTTTAGTACCTTGTACACTCCACTTTGCTTAGATAAATGGCTTAGAATGGAACTTACTGTCTGAGCTATTTTCTAGAAAGATTCCAGCTTTTCTATTGCTTGTAGTTTCCTATGAGATATTTTAAAATGTACTAAATCAATATGAAGACCTTCCACTGATAGGCTTACTTGTTTGAGTAGACTTTATAAACATAAAAATGTGAAACAAGCCGCAGACCTCCCAGGAATGTCATTATAGAGTACTATGTGTAAAAAGACTGTGGTTTTGGTAAATAAGTAAGTGCACCAGCACAAAACTCAACCAAGCTGAATAGCATAAAGTCAAGGGGATCTGAAACATTCCTAAGAGTTCACTTTCATTTAACTATATCAGTAACCCTTATACTCATCGTTCTTCAAATTTGCAAGTGTTCATCTTCAGTGAAATAAGTAGCCAAATTTTAAAGCTACTATTGGGGACAGTAAATGCATGTTAAATGTCAGACATAAGTGGATCCAGACAAAACGTGACCCTGACTCATGAGACTCAAACCCCAGTAAAATCCACACTGTGAACTCATCAACTAAGAGCTTATTGTTTCTTTTGACTATTTGCTTGCTTTTTGCACAAATTGAGATATCTGGAAAAGAAATGTACAATGTCTATAAAAAATAAAGTTTTTACACAGAAGTCCATTTGTTGTTCACTATTTAATTTTCTCCCCACTATCAAAGTCCTGTCATCAAATCATAGAACAGGAATAACTTGGAAAGTTATGCAAGGAGAACAGCTAACAACTGAAGGAAGGAGAACACAAGTTTCATAGGCTGAGTGTTGTACAAACTATTCACAGAATGCAGAACACTTGAAACCAGCCACCCAGGTTGTGGAAAGAAGAATGAGGTTGTGAGTGAACTGTGAACATGGGAAAGGTCCAATAAATTGGCTCACTTATTCACACTGAATAATTCAAACAGCTTGACTCAACACTAGACGTACTCCTTACTCCTTTTAAAGGATTAAAATATTCATGGTTTCTTCTGTCAAATGCCATTATCTCTCTGTAACATCAGGAGCAATGGTTATCTTACCAAGGGCTGTATGAAGACTTGAATATGGGTCATCAGCTCCAGATGTAGAAGTTGCCTGGAAAACTGCTTCTACCAGTGGCTTCAGGCTCATATCTTTGTATCCCACATCACACTAGTCCCAGTGAAAGCAACCTGAAAGGCTGTTGCCATATTTATTGCTCCTGTTCTAGTGCCACGTAAGCACTTTCGTGCTGCCTGAGTGTACGGTGTAGCAAAAGCTCAGGAATAAAGATGTCTCCTCTCTGTCACAGTTGTCGCAAGGTCATCTTGGACATTATCCTAACCTCAATCAAACAAGAAATTCCCTTCACTAGCACAGAAAAAATGAACTTCTCTCACCCCTTCCACAGCCAAGCACTCAAAGCCAAATGGGAACAAGCGTAAACAAGGAAAGAGGATGCTGCCATAAGTACTTTCTGCCAGTGAAAAGCACTACAACAGGTTATATGGAAGCCACCAACTTCCTTCAAGTGGTCATTAGCATTTCTCAAAATAAAATGCCAGGGATAAAAAGCTACAGATCAGTACATTGAGAGACCTCAGCCCAAAAAGATGTTTTTATTTAACTGTTTCAATTTTCCAGTTTCTTTCAATTCACTTTTTGAAAGATGTATAGGCTTTAGAAAATCTTTAGGAATTCTCTGTGTATTTGGTAAATTCCTCTTTAAGACAATCCAACCTGTTCAGTTTTTCAGTAGATTTTTTTCCATTTTCTTTTAAAGACATCTTAATTAGTCTAATCCTGACTGGTCTCTTTCCAATGTTCCTGTTGGCACAGTAGGATTTCAATTAACATTCTGCTTTAGCGCCGCAAATGCCCTTGCTTGGATTTTTTTTTTTTTTAATGTGCTATTTTGGATGCCATCTCTCTTCTCTTTTCTTCTTCAGAAATTGTTCAGCCTCTGAAAGGTTTTGGAAGCAGAGGTTGTTCTGCCAATTTGTGCTTTCTGAGCTTATCAAGAGATAGAATTAGTGATGCACTTTCTCCCACCCCCTCCCCCCATCAGGGTTATATTTCTCGTCTGTTCTGACCACATCATTCATCCCCCTTTCAATCCCTTCTGGTTTCACAACAGCAAGTTCATGCTTCTTGTCCTCAGCTTCAAGGCTCTTCAAAACTCCACCCTTCTTTATTTGTCTGTACTTATCTCTAATTGCTTTTTTTCCTTCTCACACACATACACAGGCTCTTTCTTCTAATCCACCAACAATAACAATCTTCTCTGCTGTTTGTCAGCTTCCCTCCCGCAGCTCCACCCTGCCCCTCACACATGCAGTGCCCTCCTTGAACTGAGCTGTCAGGCAATTGTCCTCGTTCTTTGAAATCTATCCTTTAAAATCCACCTCTGCTACAACATCTAAAGGAAATCAGCTAATTAATGACGGTTATGTTGAGGGGCAGATGGAGTAGCTGACATTTACTTTACAACAATTAAAAAAAAAAAAAGAAAACAACCCTTTTGTGCAAGTGTGTCTTAATCTATGCTTCTAAAGGGACAGCAACACGACAGAAGCACTGACTAGATCCTACTAGCTGCACACATCCTCATCTATTCTTCACCTGGTTTACACATTTAAAACTATAAACTATGGCATAGCATCTGAAGATATATCTATCCTGCATACTGTGTAAGATTACTGACAATCTTTAAGTGGAATAAGATAGGATAGCCACAGCAGCATGGAGCTTCTAGAATGCAACTAATTTGCTCAGAAATTATTCTGTATCATACAAAACATATCTACGGTTATTGGCACAATGACAACATTAACTTACCTAAATTATGTTGGAAATGTGTAGCATAAGCACGTATAACAGTAATGAATTGAGTTTCTTACTACTACTAAAATGCCAAAAAATGAAAATACAATCAGACTTACACTTGACCTGTAAATGCCAGGTTTTAAAATACAGGTGGACTTGACTTTAAAGAGACCATTATGAAAGCATCCATTTACATCTACAGTAGTTATAGTCAGTCAGAGACAAACAAACAAAATGCTGCTCTAGATCTGCAAGCTTATGTTCCAGACCTCACTCTTGTAAAATTTTACTACTTTAATACCACTGTAAACCTCATCTATTATGCCAGAAAACAGAGAGAGCCACATCTGTTCCTAATCACTCCTCTGCATTGCTCTTGGCTACAGAAATTGACTCACCTTAACTGCATGAGCCCAATAAACAAATCAGACCTTTCTGTATTTACTCATCTTCTCTTGAAAACTAGCTTAAATTCTCATCCCAACAGTTTTCAATCACTAAGAAAAGTAAAATACCCAGTAGTAAACAAATTTCTTGCAAAATTTAAATATTTAGAGAATGACAGATGAAGAACGGTGGTAAACCAGGAGTGCTGTTACAGTAAAACTGCTTCATTTTGAAACAGTTAATCTAGAAAGTAATCTGCAGCAGGTGGATGAAAGTTTTCAGCTGTGGATAAATAGGAAGTGACTATTAAGTAGAAGGTTCACTTCCACTTCCTTTATAGGGACAGAATGATGCTTATTCTATGCTACATTTATACTTACTTTATTAACATAAAACCCACTAGGAAACTTTAAAATACAGTAAATAAATAAATAATATTACTGAAACATTCCTTCTATATTAGATCTGAGTATCAAGCCCTACAATCTTAACCTGAAAGCACTTCATGTCACCTCCTTCTCTAGTACTAACCTACTGCTATGAAATTCATGAGAGATCCGAGTGCAACCATATGGAGACATAACAACATCACCTGAGGAGCCCGAATGACCTTCCTCTCCTGTTTCTACAGTGTAACCCCATTATAATCATTCACAGATGAACAGTTTGTGGTGGCACCTGAAGTTTCCATGTCAAAGAGAGAATGGGCATACTGCCAAGCTGTCTCTTGCTGTGTAATACCTCACAGGTCCCAGTACCATGGGGTTTCACCCATGTGATCTGGATAAAGAGGGAGTACTGCAAAAGAGTCACTCGAACAAGCCTTCCAGGGTGGAGGAAGTTAATTGGAAAAGAGCATGCTCTGTGTAGGGATCAAGTGAACATAATTTGGTCCACCTCAGATTATATTATATGTCAAAGTCACTATTAATTTAGCATCATGACCCTGTAATATTATTAGGCTATTAGATCTACCTATCAGTGAAATGTAAGTATCTTATTACTTCAGCTTCAGAAAACAACGTTACAAAATGAGGAGTTTACTCACTTTATATATTAAGCATGCAAACCTATACGTGCTTTTTTCTTCTTTTCTTTTTCTTTTTTTTTTTTAATTAAATTGATGGTTCTAGCAGGTAGGGGAGGAACATGTAGCTAGTAATGGGAAGGAAAAGAAGTGTGTGGGATCTTCTTTTGAGTATAATTCTTCAGTACATTAAATGAGACGAACAAAAGAGAAATTAAACATAATACTGTGCCATGGTACTGTGACATAAGTGTCAACCTAGAATTTCAAATACAATTATAAGAGTCTTCTAATAATTATATAGGTGGCAAACAAGGTTTTAGGGCAAACATATGTGGCAAAAAATGACTAATGGCATTCTACAGAAAATCAGCTAAGCCTGACCCCTCCTATGCATCATATTGTGGTAAGGTCAAGCTGGTGGAAAGGTTAAGAGTAGTTAATGTTAAACACTGACCCATCTCTCCCCAGTCTTTTCCATATTCATAAGAAACTATCATCCATATTCATGCAACAAGATAAGTACCTTCAACATACAGAGGTTAAAAAAAAAATGAAGATTTTACTTCTTTACAATCTTATTCAGTGCCATGACACTAATTCTCAGAGCATGGATCAGGACATAAATTAGGGTGTCTGTAAAGCTGGGAAGGATGGGTGAACAGAAAATACAGAGCAGCCTCTGGGTGATCTTAAATATTGAAAATATCCTGTAATTCTGAAATTGTGGCAAGACCCCAGAAAACATAATTTCAGTACATGAGTAGAACACTGACTTCAGGAAATAGGATGCAAGCAACAGCCTGCCTTACACAAATCCAGTTGCATGCCTAAAAATACATGGGTACCTAGAACTTGAACTTCTAATCCTCACAGTTATGTTATATGAGAGGCCCAAGGCTACTTTATGATAAGACTGGGGATACTGGTCTTTTTCTTAACAGAAAACTGTCTAATAAAATTACAGTGCGGTATGTTCCCCCTCTTTTGCTGTTTGCATTTCTTTTGGTGCACAGCACTGCATGCCCTTGGAAAGGCTTAGAATATGGAAAACCCCTGGTGTTCTTGCACAACTTACCCTCCATGCTTCTTGTTTTGTCTTTCCTATGAGTTTCCAAATATGAACTCTCCTTCAGTTTCTCCAGTCTTTCTCTGTCTGCATTGATTTCTCTCAATTAAAAAAAAAAAAATAATAATAATATGAACCTTATATTGAGTTTACATACCTTTTCTAGAAGTATTGTTATTATTATTATGAAGCAGAATGTCACAATCTCACCAATTTTTACAGAAAAAAAGTCACCATCTTACTTTCCATTCTTGTACGAGTGCCAGTTCTATCAGCACATTTCAGAAGGAAAAATTGCTCATTTTCATGCTCTTCACTCATCATTACTAGCATGATGGTGGCAACAAAATAAGGGAGACTACATGGCTACTAAAATCTTACTCTCGTTATTAATGGGTATAGATCAGTATGACAGTTTTGCTAGTAACAGAATACAGCTTTTTTAAATACGGAATGTATCTTTCAAGCTTTACTCACAGAAGCCTGTAACTATTTTTTTCCTTTGCTGGAAGTGAAGAAATGTTTTTCCTCAACGTTCCTATCAAGTCCTGTGGGGCTCCCAAGTGGTTTGTAGGTTGAGGTGCTACTCCTTCTCGTCATAAGACAGCAGAGACAGAGCAGGGCCATGCACTCCAAATTCCCCCCTGTAATGGAGCCAACCCTGGCCCTGCAGGAATCAGGAAGCTGCAGGTCAATGGAAGCATTGAAAGGGGAGCGGGGCCTGTCTCCACTGCATCCCAGCCCTGGCACTGCTGCCCACACCAGGTGCCCTATGGCTGTGAGGGGGTGGCTGTGGCCATGGTAAGATCTCAGGTGAGGTTAAGGGGAGAGAGCTACCGTGTGCTCTATATCTGGAGGCAGGGAGACTCATCTTCATGACACCTCTCCCGAAGCCGTCTCATTTCCCTGGGTGGGAGCTGAGGCAGAGCAGGCAGAGGAGTTCTCTGAGGCCAAAGGATGGCAAGGCTCAGGTTTTCCAGCCCCAAGGCATGCCCTCGTGCTGGGCAGCCCCTTGCCCCTGTTGGCACTTGCTCCACAAAGGTATACCCAAACTGTTAGCCCCTTATAGCAAGGGGGTTCCTTCACAGCTTCACACTGAGGTACCCTCTGCATCTGAAGTGAATGAAACTTTCAGTGTGCTGCAGAGAGCAGCCTGTGTATAAGTAAGGCATTGACAGCCAGAAGTCAACAAACAAAGGCCAAAATTGTTCTAAAGCACCTAAATTCACCTTGTGAAATTTATGCTTTTCTCATTGCAATTCCTTAAAGGAGAGGTAAAACAGAGATATCCAGTATGATACAGTGCATTTTCTAAAACATGCCTTCATTTTGCAAGAGTTGCAGAGGAGAAAGTTAACAAATATGTAAGTAAACATTTCCTTCCCTTGAGAAACACTCTTCGTCACTTACTACTGCAAAAGGGCTATATTATTGATAAAGGCAACTGTCTTGAATGTTCTGTGTAATAGATGTGGAAAAAATCGTATTTCCAAACTGCCATATAAAGGAAATTATCAATCTTTGAAAACTTCATTGAGTTCTTTGTATGAGAGGGAAACCAATAAGAATAACCAACATTGATAAAAAAAATAGTTTCTAAATAATTTTATTTTACTTTTGATTCTATTTCAAGATTTTCCAGCATGTTTATTAGCACTAAAGCTAAACTGTGAAGTGGAACACTGCAGAATTTTCTGATGATATTGCAACTAATAAAAACTCTAGAAGAAAATGGGTTGGAAATAAATGTAGCCTTTCAACTTTAGTGACCATTCTTAATCAAATACTTATTTGATAAAATATTACTCAGAGTAAGACAGAAAAGATAAACTAAGAACAATTGTGGACATGCATCACAATGAGAACAGATTACCCAGCATCATCATTTAGGATATTTTTCTATATGCATATCTGGACGTATCTTATACTGTCAGCAATAAAACCATGCAACCCTATGGAGACTGATTCACAGTATTTATTTATTTTTTTAGGCAGCACTTCATAATCCCAAGCAAAACACCACCCTGTCCAAGTTTGCTTCTGCCTAGCTCCAGTGTGGACAGATCAGTAACAAGATTTGTGATTATTCTAAATGTCAGTACAGACTGATAAAAGTGAAATATTCTTTAAATACACAATTTTTATCTCTTTCACACCTGAGAAGAGTTTTTGACCCTTAATTTTTTGATTCTACGTGATTTGTGGTCTCCTCTTTGGAGGCATTGAGTATTCATATAGCACAGATGTCAGTGAACAGATTTGTTTGTGTAGTGAGGAGAACATACCTGTGAAGAAACATCACTAATAATAATAAAAGTATTATATATAACCAAGGAGAATAACAGGCCCTTAGACGAGGTCCTGCCCATTTCAGAGATCTGAATTTGTTCATCTGATGTACTTATGCAAATATCACATGAAGGTTGCTCAAAAAGTAATGCCTTCTATCTATTTCCATGGAAACTAAAACAGATACAAAGAGCAAAACAACATTTGATAGAGAAAATTCTCAGCTAAAAAACATTATTTTTCAACATAGTCACTACCGTGATCAGGAAGGTTCAAACTCTACTGCCATATCCCCAATACCTGCCTCTGATGTCATGGGCCAACATTATAAAATAGGAGGCATTACTTTTGGAAAAGATCTTATAGGTCAAATGCCTTTGAGAGCGAGTCTCTGCAAAATTCTCTAAGAATAATTCTAAATGTATGCAATGAAACAGGCCAGCACATTTTGTGCTTTCTTGGCAAATGAATAGGGAAAATCTTGTCAGCAGCCTGGGCTATGCAGTGTGGAAAAGTGAAGTAAACATGCAGAGAGTACAACAGTGGTTTGGGTTAAAATATATATCACAGCCTTGAATTACATGCTTTTCTGTATTTATTTTATGTTGCAATTTGTCAGTGTACCTATAGCAAATTCTTCGTGGCTTTAGCATATTCCAAGGGTGTAAGTAGTTCCTCCCCTCAGTAATCTGCAGAAATGCTTTAGGACTTTGACAATGAGAATTACAGAGGCTTTTTCTCAAGTAAATCAGGGATTCATGTAAATGCAGTGCTTCTCAGAGAAGGTGGACTACATAGACTCACTTGGCACTAGATTTTGAAGGCCTTTAGTAGATCCTCTCTTTGCTAATACTGTGAAACAGTCTTTCATTTTCTTTGTCCCTGAATCTTTCAGTTTTCTACTTCACTCCTGAAGTTTAGCTCAAAGTGTAAGGTTACAGACTTGTTACCTTTTCTCCACACTTGCCAGTGACTGGAAGTTCTCCTCTTGCTATACCATTCAGCGTGGCTAAAGAAAAGGGACACTTGAGCAGCGTGCCCCTTTGCCCACAGTAGGCAATCTACCAACACACGTAGCACCCACACTTGCTGGATATCACAGCTTCTACTGACAGCGTGAGCCCTCCTGCCAGGAAAGGAGAAGGCTGCTGAGTCTGTGAGGCCTGCTATCAGCTCTGGTTTCCATGTGTGCTCAGTTCTCCCTCTGCTTTGTCTTTTATTCTGCAACTATTTAGTTCTGTAAATAAAAAAAGCTAAGGCTACATTTTCTTTTTAGGATTACATTTTAAAAAGTCTCTCTACACCCATCTCTTGTGATCAATAGAATGAAATCAATATATAAGGGTCAAGCCCTTTTCTTTTTCCTGTGGCTAAGCTTTTTCTAGCTTTGCATTTTAAATAAAACTTGTATTCCATCTGTAAAAAGGATAGGAGGAAAAAAGCCAGCTGATTAGTGTGTCTCTTGTAGGTCTTAGGGTAATGGCTGCTTTTACCTTTCTACTTTAATTCAGCGCATTTACAAAGCATTAAATCTGTCAGTATGGCATTAACTTCTATCATGTGCATATTAATAGGAATAATAATCAAAACATCAAGTGAGCTTGGGTGTTAAAACTGGTAATATTTTCTTTAAGTGCTAGTACACATTTGGCTTGGAAGGTGCTCAATATTGCAAAGAATTGTTAAACTAAGATTTATCTCTTATCTGCATAGAAGTGTTTTGTGTTAGATCTGATCATTTGTACTCCAAAGGGCATTGCTTTGCCATCATGCTGATGTTTTCATGGAACGCATTTGTAAAACGCAATTTCCAACTTTTGTCACTTCCATTAAGAGGAATGTTGATTAAGTGAAATCAGCATGTAAGAAAATATTTAGCAGCTGTTCTCTTATTGCAAAATAGTAAATATATGGAAAAATAATCACACAGATATTTTATGCCAATTAGCAAATACTTCTTTTAATTAAAGCATGTTGAACATTGCAGTACTGTCTTAATATTACTGAAATTCAAATAAAATTTAGGGATGGTAGAATTAGAGTGAAAAATCTTCGTCAATATGTTAGAAAGGTTTTATTAACAATCCAGCTGAATTGGTTCAGATAGGTTCCTGTTTTTTATGACTTCTAATACTTTCCCTCTATACATTTTATACATTACAATGCTCTCATATTAAGAAGAAAAAAAAAAAAAGCTGCTTTCCCTTTAAACAGCACAAAGGATGGGAAAAACTACTGCATTACTCCAAATTATTTGCAGCTTTGGTGTTGCCAACATAGAACAGTTGCAATTCAAGAATATGTTTTGAATTATCATAGATCAGTTTTTACAAATCAGCACTCTGTGTAACTGCTTTCAAAGAATAAAAGAATACAGCCGTGGGAATTCATATTTATGGCTGATGGTAAGTACGATTTAAATGTATCTATTTCACTTATGTTGCAAAGTACTATTATTCAATGGTCCAAAATATTACCAATTTATCTGTATTCACTTTTTATTAGGAAAGAGGTACATATCCATGCAGCTTTCAACAATGTAGATAATAATAATCAGGAAAAGGAATACTCCCTGGTGAGGACAAAAAGAATGCATGCTACCTTCTCAGAGACTCAATCCTATATTTTTAGGAAAAGCAGTATGTGTACAAGATAGCTGCCCTGGAACACACTAGAGGAGTTGACTGGCTTTGTCAACTGCAAGTAAAAGCCTTTGCTATACCTTCTGTTCATACCTAATCATTTTTGCCTTGCACATGCCACCTACACACCTAACACTTTGCTGACAATGCTTGTCTTTCCCTACTACCCCCCAAACACAATGGAAAGTTAATTGAATGTTTTATGCTTTAGCAATATCAAAGAAATGAAAAGAACGTAGGTTTCAACTGTATTTCAATAATAAGTGCATTAATTTTTACCTTTTAACTGACACTTGTACTAATTTCCTTAAATGCTCTTTTTTACTCTTTTTTGATCTGTCTGGCTTTGTCGGGTCTGATGATGAGGGCTTACTTCAAATGCAAAAAGATTAGCTCTCTTTCCTTTAATAGCACAATTATAGCTTGTGTGATGTCTAAATCATGAAAGATATCAGGGACAGACTTCTAAAGTCGCATCAGTTTATTACAAAAGTGGTAGTAATCATTTTAATATCAAAATTACTCTAATTTCCTAGTGGCATTTAGGAACTGTTGGGCACACATACACACATACACAAAGATTAGTAGCCATTTACTTTTAATTTGACTTGGATAATTGTTATAAATAACACAATGAAAATAAAAGGCTCAGTGTTACATTTTTACCTCAACCCAAGATGTCCTTCAGGCACTAGAAGAATATTGCCACATCAAAACAAGAACCAAGAGATCCAGCTTAACATTTTTAGATATGCTAGAATCTACATCTCATTTTTGGATTTAGTTCAACATGGGACTTATACTAAACACTGAAGAATGAATGTGCCTTCCTTAAAGATATGTAATATGTTTAATCCCATCAGTGCTTAGTCTACTTTTAAATCCTGGATTTAATATACTTTACTATGAGAGGGCAAGATTAAGATACCCTTTCTCATACTGGATCACACCTACCTACTCAAGTATTACTATTAGCTATATTATGACAGGAAGAAGCATCCCTGTTCAAGATGAGGGTCTGCAACTGATGAAGTGGAATAAAATCTAAGGGAGAAGAAAGAATTAGTTTATACTTCAAACTTTGATTCACAGCATTCATCAAATGGGCATTGCCAGCTAAGATAAAGAGGGATGTCAGTGTGTGGACAAGGAAGCAGCTATGTTTTTCAAGAATATTCCCTGAAAAAACTAAGCTACTTCTCCATTGGAGATATAATTTGATAAACAATAACAGTGCCCCAAAACATCTACATAACATGTTGTGTGCAGGATGTGAAAGTGGAAGATCCTTGCAGTCATCTTTTTCAAATATGTCAAGGTTTTATATCTGCTTTAACAGTAGTTTCAAGGGAGAATTTGATTATTAATTCCAGGAGTGAAAATACAAATTGCTCTTGAAAGAATGAGTACAAAATTGATAAATTTTAAGTTCATAACAGATAAAGTGGAACAGTTTGACCCATTGTCAGTCTATTTTAAGATGAACATTTGTTAAATTCTAATGAAAAAATGTAGCACTTAAACTTTGGCAGAAAGACAATTAGTTCCTTTTTCCCTGAATTGAATAAAATTGCATGGCACTGACTTTAACTACAGGCAATGAATATAAGCTACAACAGCCTAACAGCTATTGGTCATACCTACATGGATATGTCATACAAGCAAAGTTTGCTTAAGTCCCAAGAGCATAACATTTATGTCTACGCCATATAGCTTATTGTGCATTAAGCCTGCTCGTGCAAGAGTCAAAGTTGAAGAAGTGAAGAACAACTTGCACCTTTTTGATAAGTAGGGCTATAATCAGCCCAGCCAATCAATGCTTTCTATACCAAGAAACAAGAAAAAAAAAAAAAGACTGAGTATTATTATACACCATCAGCTAACTTCTAACCACTTCAGGCACTTCAGCCTAAGAACTTTAAAGTCAATTTACATTAAAACATATCCTTCCTGCCTGCACTGTGCTATGCACATTAGGATTATTTGTTTGTTTTGCATTCTCAGAGATTGCTACTGAAGCACATTGATTGGGAAACACACTGTGTCTCCAGCAGGCACTTGAGAAAGTTTATAGGGCAAACAAGCTCCCAGTTTCCCGAGCCACAGTCAGTAGATTTACATGTTACTGTAATGAGAAAGAACAATAAGCTGTCATTCATCAGCAGATTCTATACGGGTCTGTCCATTAGGAGAAGGTACTGGAAGTGGGTAATCTTTGCATTCTTAGGCACTGCTTTGAATATGTTGACTTAGAGAAAAATAACAGGCTAAGACAGGCAGACCAAAAAGAAACAGCAGAGGTCTGGAAAACCTCTGGAAGCAAAGCTGATAGCTAGTGTCATTTAGGAGATTGAGCAAGGTAAGCGAGGAGGGGGCTGCCTCCACAAGTTTCACTTCTCAGACTGACTTTTGAATGAACCCAAGATAATTAGAGGATGTACCAGCTCAGGACTTTTTGGTCTAACACAGCACATTGAAGAATGCATAATGTGGATTCTCATATTAAACAATAGGCCACTATCTTATAAACACAAGCCATAAGCTCCAGGATTCAAGTTTTCAGCTAGCTGGACACACGAAAAATAGTAGGGCATTTTGTCAGGCTTGAAAGTGGCAAGCTGACCAGGTGGAGCTTCTTCCCAAAAGTGTATTTTTCATCTTGGTAGAGTTCTCAAATTCTGTCTGCGAATTGCATCAGATATGCCTGTCCTGTTCCCCAGCACAATGGGGCAAAGGTAGGCAAAAGATGGTTACAAACATAGTAATAGAATAGTTCTGCTTCTCTGAGCTTAGTATAAAATAATAACATTTTGCAAAATATTTTCCTTTCATTTCATGAATTTATTATTATAGATAGAAAATAAAATTGTATTTCATCCAGAAAAAGGTTCATCAAACTTCTTGTCTTATTTAATGAAGGGAACATGAAGATAAACTTTGTTATACTATTTCCACAAGAGAAATTTTGGCAGACCAGAGCATGAATAAGGTCCAAGATGGGAACTTTCTACTGCAACATAATCAGTTCTTTCTAGAATCCCTTGCACTGATTTATGGTAAATATGATGAGATACATAGCCAGAAGTCTTTCTTACCTTTAGTAAGTCCATGCTTTGTCCTAGATACCTCTGCCACTATGATTCAGTCTTCTTATTCCTCTTTCACCATGCTTATTGAATTTCTATCTATCTACATAATTTACAATTTCCTGCTGAATTAATTTCTTGTAGCCTACTCCTTGAACCTATTCAATCAGATTTTCAGTCTTTACTGCACTGAAACCTCTATTAAGGGTTTTCTATTCTCATCATCAAAGTTCAGGGTCTGAATCTTCTTACATCTCCCTGGGAACATCTCACCAGCTTTTCCTACAACCAGCCATCTTTTTGCTACTAAATCTTTTCCTGAACATTTTTGTGTTACACTAACTTCGTGTGTTCTTCTCAGCTCTCTAAAGAGCACCTTTTTGATATTTCCCTCAGCGCACATTCCTCAACCCTATCCACTACTGCTTGGGGTGACCTCCCACCCCCATCTAACACAGCCTTTTAATACTAACTTGTCTTTTACACAATGTTGTATGTATGAATAAATAAGTATTATTCTGTAGTAGCTATAAAGATAAGAAGAAATCAAACTGAGCTAGATAAAGATGAAGATGTTAGAGCTGATATATATATATATATATATATTGGGATAACCACGTGAAAAAAGATATGCATTAAGCTAAATTAGCCTCCTACTAAGCTTCATAAATTCACACACATCACTTCCAGAGACCCTAATAACATCTTGTTGAACTTGCCTATTTAGATGGCTAACCCTTTTCTAACATAATCTTTTTCTATATTAATAACTGTTCCAAATGACATATTTTCTTTATTTGGTAAAGGGAAAGAAGTGCTATCTACTGTAAAATGACATTGGTTTTCCCCCAAGAGACATCAGTCTGTTTGGTCAGTATGCTCTGGCTTTTCTAGATATTCCTCATAGTTTTTCAATAGTACTGCACACATTCTGGATGGCCTTTATTCTCATCCTATACAGAGATCTCTAAAAGGCTTGCCATAAATGAAAGCTATTTTTAATTTTCTTTTAACCAGAGTTATAGTGTGTGGAAATAATGAAATCCACACAGTGGACCAAGTCCTTGTGCTATCACCAATATATGTGGTTTTTTTCTCATTTTCCTTTTCTTTCCTTTTCTTTTCTTTTCTTTTCTTATCTTTTCTTTTCTTTTCTTATCTTTTCTTTTCTTTTCTTATCTTTTCTTTTCTTTTCTTATCTTTTCTTTTCTTTTCTTATCTTTTCTTTTCTTTTCTTCTTTTCTTTTCCTTTCTTTTTCTTTCAATGTTTCTGAGGTGGTTTTGTCAACTTTAAATCAAAACATCTCCTGTAGCAGATAAAAATAGATGAGACCCCAATCACACAGCAGTGACGCTGACTTTAGTCAGATTAAATGTGAGAAGAGGAGGTCAATTTTTTTTTAATTGCAAGTGGCTAATTCACTGATTGCTAAAAACTATTCATGAATAATTTATATCTCAAATATTAAACTACATATGGGATGAGTTACTAGGGAGAGTAAGGAACCTTAAACCTGCAACTCTTCCTCTCTGTAAAGTCTGTGCTTAGATTTAACCTGCGTACTATCTTCTTAGTTGTTTCAATGACTGATCTTAAAGCATGCAAATAGCTATGTGATATATAAAAACTTATTCAAGTATATAGAGATTTTAAGAGCAAATAGTAACATACATAACTATTAAATAAAAACTTCATAGTCCAAAATTGGAGCTTGTTATTTGTCACCATCTCACTTACAGACTGTGATGACTTTGCTTCTCCTTTCCAACCTACTTATAGCATTTTTCAATGGCCATAATATAGTGAGTATATGTGTATATATGATATGAACACATTTATACACGCATAAGAAGTGTCTAGGAGGAAGTCTTCATAAAAAGCTTCTTCATCATAAAAACGAGCATAAACACAATACTGAATTCCATTATTTTGCCAAGCACATCACAATCTTTTACATATTGTGCCATACATGTATATAGTAAGGCTTAAAAACCTTGGCCATTCCATTTCACAGCCAAGATATTAAGGCACCAGGAGGCAAAAATGAAGGAAGTTGCCCATCTTGAGACATTTGAAGCCTGGCTGCTGAAGTTCTGAGAACTACCAAAATGCTTCAAGTGGAAATGAAAATTCTTACCTTCTGAGGGCCTAGCAAACAAGCTGTCTGAAAAGTTACCAAACAAAGGCAGAAAATGTTTTGTTTTATTTTGTTTTGTTTTGTTTTTTAAGTGGGAGCCTAAAAAATAAGTCGGACATCAGAGCTGTGTCTTACTGACCTCATAGCTTTGTTTCCATACTACCCACATTCTGTCTTCGGATGGAACTGCAGACTGAGGATAAATGTTGCCTAGGAAAAGCCACTTACACTACATTCCCTGCTTCCCTCCCCGGCATGAGGCAGGTGTGCAGGAGGATGCTGTGGCACACACTCCAAGCGTGCTCCCCATACCATGCACGCTGTACCCAGTGGAAGATATGCTCCAGCCTGGGCACTGGCAGGCATCAGTCCCTGAGTGATGTGGTGCAAGCTGTGGGTCTGCAGCCTGGCTCCCTGCAGGACCAGCGCATCACACACTGAGTAACACCTGGGACACCGCTTGGACAGATCTAAGGGAAGAGTGCCACCTACTGAACCACCAGGACGAGCCATCAGTCCCTGCAGCTCAGGAGAATGCAGCTCCACTGAGATCCTGGACATCAGATGAAGCAAATTGTTTGCCACGAATTTGAACAAGAAAACAAATGTGCACAACCAAGTTGGAATATAGTGAGAAATAAACCAGTGCTGGATCATAGCGGAGATGTTGCTAAGTGTTACCAGGCAGTGCTGGCATACACCTGTGACTGTCATGCGCATGTCAGCGTGTGAGAAAATAAAATGTGTACTAAAGATGCTGAATTATGATATTCACTCAACTAGAGAACAACTAAACGGAGCTTTTCGTTCAGCCACCTACCAGTAGCATTGCTAAAACCCACCCAAATGAGGATCAAGTGCTGAATAATGTGGAAAAAAAACAAACAACACAGAGCTTAAGCAGCTCCTGCTTAAAAATTATTTTCTTTCCAATAACTTTATGGATGTTTTTGCTTTAATCTTGGGATACATCAGCTGGTCTACACAATTTCATAACTATTATGCAGTTGCTTAGCTTTCACTGCTGAAGTATTCCACAGTTCACTTACTATGTCTTTTTTTTTTTTTTTACAGCTACCAGTCACCTGAAATTGACATTGTTCACATAGAATCCATGACGTGGCTAAGTACCACACTTACATCAACATCTAAAAACACATACATTACTTACTTGGAAAAGTCAGTTCACTTACTTTTCAGTCCTGCTTATCTTCTGAAGTAATATGGAATTTAGATGTTCAGCAATATTCCAACCTTAAATGTTTAAAAAAAAACCAACACAACAACACAGAAGTGAAATAGTTAAACATTTTATTATTCACATTGCATTCAAAGTAAATTGTGTAATAGTTTTCATGTCTTAATTACTTAAATTTTATATTGAGCTATAGTGATATTATCTCTCTTTTTGTCTCCACACAATTGTATTTTATAATAGCTTTTATTAGGGCCTACATGAATGGAATTTAAAATGAACACATCATTTCTGTTACTTCTGCGGTTGAGAGAAGAGAGCATTTTTCTGATATTTGGCGTGAAAAGTGCTCTCCTTTGTGTTTTATGACATATAGCAAATTGTATTAGTTGGGGACATATTTTGAGCAGGAACGTAACCAGGAAGAAAGCAGATGCCCAGTGTATAAAGGAGGAATATTTCCCCATTACCACCATCCTGAAAGGGTTGATTTCGTTCCCACAAAAATAAGAAAAGAAACTTCCACTGGATTCTTGAGACAAGCACTGGAGCAGCAGATCCACAGGCTGTTGCATGTGTGTACAGTCTGCCAACCCACCCTGAAGAGAAGCTCAGCTCACCAGCTCCACCTGCACTGCCAGCAGTGCCCACCTTGATACCACTGAAAATGCCTCCGTGATCTCAGTTACCCTTGACATTTGGGAAGCCTCCTTGAAACCTGGCTGCTAACCATTGCCCGCACTTCCATGAAACCCCTCCTAAAGTCTGACTTCTGCCAGCACACCTACTATCAATTTGTTTTTAGGATGTGTAAATACATATAAATAAATACATTTTTTCCTGTTGTTAACAGAACTAGGGAGGCATGCACATCCAGTGCTCAGACACACAAACAAGATACTGCAGGATATCAAGTTTCTGCTGAGTTGCAAGTGTTCACTGTGCGTTCACTGCTCCCCCAACCGCAAATGCAAGCCCACCTCACACCCTGCACTGGGCGCTGAGCCCACTGCCATCACCCAACACAGAGTGTTGCAGGCCAATGGTTCACACAAGGGCAGTCACCAATGTGTGAGCCCATGTGTCAGCTGATATGTGGTAATCTTCTGTACAGCTTATTCCACCAAACTGATTATTGACACCTGCCATTTTTCAGAGGGAGTTTCAGAGCTGTGGTATAATCACTTTAAAAGTTTTGTTGTTTTTTTTTTTTTTTTTTTTGGGATTTTATCGGCTTTGGTTTTTTTTTTTGGTTTTTTTTTTTTTTTTTTGGAAGTGTTGGGGTGAGGTAGGATAATGTGAATCTACTCATTCTATTAAAAAGCAAACCTGTAGGCACAAAGACTTTTGCTTATTCTTTCATTATAATTCAACTTATGACATTTAAAAACCTGTTTGCAAAAAATCTGGTGGCACTAAAATACAATAAAAAACCACGTACACGTGTTAGGGTAACAGAAGATGCCAGTGGGAAAGGAGAGCAGGTAGTGTATCATTCCAAAACATTGATGAAAACACTTAAAAATACAAATTTCACTCAGCTCTCTGCGTATCTCTGCTAGTGAGCATCAATCACCCTATGCAAACCACAGGCCACATTCTGCCTTCAGTTATCTTGTCAGTAACCAAAGGAATAATTTGGCTTTTAATTTCTTTTCCTCCCTAAGTCTAAAAGTCTAAAGTTTTGAAATGTCACCCTCTTTCCATGCTACATACCTCACCTCTTTGCACAAATGCCAGAATTTGCTTAACAGTTTCATTCAGACTATTTTCTAAATGAAGTGCCTTCTTCCCTGATATTTAAGAACAGTTGCTCATTCAGAGCATTTTTTATTCTGAAGATTGGTTCCTTTTTTTTCTCTCTCTCTCTTTTTTTTTTTTTTTTTTATTAACATGTCCACACTGTTACTAAACATAAAGGGTTTCTCAAGGAACCAATTTTACCACATTTGTTTGGGTGTTATATGGATGTTCGGAATAGAAATCAAGAGTACAAAAATAGATTTTCTTGATTTATGAGACATTCCTGTTTTCAATTCACCATCAGTATGTGCAGACACGATGCAGTCAAGAAATGAAGCATCTGGTTCCCCCACATTTCATTTATGAACTTTAGCACCAGATGTAAATCATTCATAAAATCCCAAAGTGTTGGAAGAGTCTCTTCCTTCATTTTAACAAACATATACTCCAAGTACTGTACCTAACACTTCACATCATTTGTTACAAACGATGGGATCTGAATTTTAATGACTTCCAGAAATACGTTTCAAGAAGGAAGAAAAGGCGAAGCAAAACAGGTGAGTGTGGCATTCCGTGTTTCTGACTGTGAATTCTCTTTGAAACCAAAAATGTCACTTTAAGTTATTATAAACAACGTCTACATGTTATTACCTGCATACTGAATGTTTTGAAGAGAACAAATCTATTAGCTTATAACTGTTCTTCTCCCAAATCCTTTCCATTAGTGTCACATTCGTGTCAGCAAATGCTGATTCAACATCAGATCTGAATTGCCTTCCCATTCCCGTCTGCCAATCGCCTGTCCTCTCCTTCTTCAATCCCTTTTTCAGTCCCATTTGTTCAGAAAGCCCCTCTTGCCTTTCTCTCAACATCTGTAATCCCTTCCTACTCCCTTCCCACTCCTTTGTCTCACTGTGTGCATTGAATTTCATAGGATAACTCACACTTTGGGAATTAAGCACCTGCCAAAATAATTACGGGATCAAGGCCTATACTTTATGTCGAGGAAAGCTGTCTTCTTCTCTGCGTAGAAGAATCTTTTCAATGATTATGTATTAAATAACACTTCCAACAACAAATCAGCCTTTTTTCTGGTCCTCTTTTAATATTATGTTTCTTATATATTAAGTGCAGGATTGTCAGGCGTGCATCTCATGCATCGAGGTTGCCTTACAACACAGAGAGATGAGGAAGTGCAGAGTGCACTGAAAAATAAAAAAAAAGAAGGTTCCCCTGGAGAGGACCCCTCATTGGAGAAACTCCTCCGTGAGTGAGAGACCATTCAGGGCAGCTCTCTTTGCTTTCTGTCCTCTCTCCCATAGCTGAACTCCTTAAGGAGTAAACATAATTGGCCTCCAGATTGCCTCCAGCCTGATGTGAAGCACTTTCTGCAGGGACATGCTGCAAACAGAGTGGGTTGCTTTAAGCAAGCTGGGAACGCAGCAGGGGCAGATCTGCTGGCTGCAAAACTCACACAGAGTTCACAGCTGCAACTACAGCCCGAAGTTTATGGCACAAGCTGTTGCATGGGTTCCTTGGGTGCCCTAAGCCCTTGGGCACAGACAGATTCTTCCCAGTTTCTCGCAGCCTTGTTCTCTAGCACAAACAGTGATTGTTCTGCACCTGCCCAGGAAGGGTTAGAGCTCCATTTGTGTTAGCCCTTCTTAAAAATGGGAAAAAATGGGAGAGAGTCTTTTTTTTTTTTTTTTTTTAATAGGCAAACTCATCGACTTTTGAGGTGAAGCCAAGCAGATGTTGAACAGTGCAGGCAGCAGCTCTGCATGGTACAGTTTAAGGCACCACATGGGCAGTACTGTATCAAATCAAAACTTCAGGGGAGATTTAGGTAGGCACAATATAAGAACTGAAAATGAAATCTGGCCTGAACGTGGGGGAGTTAACATCTCCATTCCTGAGAAATGTGATACAGGCACTTTAATGATGGCATGAGCTCAGCATCCCAGCCTCCCACATTCCATTGCCAGGAACATAGCTGATATTCTTCTGGGACATTGCTTGTGGGAGGCAGAGCACCTGAAAACCACCAGCATCACCCCTCTGAGGCCTTGGATCCACTGAGTGGTGTTAAAGGTGAATTTATCACGTTGCCACCTGACAACTTCCAGACCAATCCTTGGCACAGAAGAGTCGACATCTGCCTGAAAACACTGCTGGATGCATATTAGAGGTGATCAAGTAAGGGGGAAAATCATCCCATGATGCATTTTTGCAGGAAGTATTTTAAAATTGTTTTAGAGCAATGCAAAATTGCCTACAATAAGAGGAAAAAAATTGTTTCAACATTACTTCAGTAAAAATTTCAAATAAAATGTAAAATCTTATAAGAGAAAATATCAATACATTTTTTTAGATATTTTTCCAAGAAGAAATTTTATCTGTTTTGCCTTTTAACTCCTACTGGTTTCCTTACAAGCCTAATTCAGTACTATATGTAGCTTGATAAGGCTTCGATCACTATTGATATATGTAAATACAAAAAGTTGATCTACTACATTGTGACAGGTTTTTCTGTAAAATATGGTGATTGCAAAACTCAGATCTCCTTCTCCCTCAAAGAATTCTGAAGTTGCATATAAACGTCTATTAATAAGGAGAGTTCTGTACTCTGTCAGACCACTTCTCAGCAGTGAGTAGTGATAGGACGAGGGGAAATGGTGACAAACTGAAGCATAGGAAGTTCTGCACAAATGTGTGTGGGAACTTCTTCATGGTAAGGGTGACAGAGCACTGGCACAGGCTGCGCAGAGAGGTGGTGGAGTCTCCTTCTCTGGAGATGTTCAAGACCCTCCTGGACGCCTACCTGTGCAACCTGGGCTAGGGAGCTGCTTTGGCAGGGGATTGGACTCGATAATCTCTGGAGGTCCCTTCCAACCCCTACAATTCTGTGATCCTGTGATTTTTAACTCTGTATTGTTGGGTAACGAACTCTCAGCCAGGTTCTACAAGCTTTTTTGATATGGAAAGGTTTCCTCTTCCCATAAATAGTTCCAAATGACTTCAATGGACAATTTACGATATGAAATTCTTCTCAGCATTGATGGCAGCAACAGACTTTGTCTTCTGTATTCTGAAAGTCAATAGTGGGAAATGGTGGAAAATGTACATAATAGACCATTAACATATATTTATATACATAGTTAGGTTAAATGGAATCTAAACAAGAATATACTTCCAAAATAGGCATCACTATCACACTTTTGTCAGGTTTTTTTAATTTTCTTTTTTAATTTTATCTACAACGACAATATATTAAAAGGGAAAAAAAGTATTAGTAACAAAACCCGTTCAGATAAGTGCCAGCTATTGGAGAAATATAATTTCTTTTATTTTACTTACCACTTTCCTAACATGCCAGAGTCTGAAGCTTGGGCCTTTCAGAACTCTATAGGCACTACTTACTGTCTCATCACAGTCCTACAGTGCTTGGGTGGTCTCCCTCAGACTAACCAAGGCAGGAATACCACCTCCTTGATCCGTAATGTGCTCATCCATTTCACTTGTCTGCTCAGACATCCTAGACCAATGATTTATTTGCAGAGGTGAAGCTAGGAAAACCTCCCCCATTCCAAACACACGTATACATACTTTTATAAACTGGCTGAAATATTCAGTAACTACCCAGAGGGGAATGGGTTTTCCCCCTCCCTCTCCTATATGTTTTATATAGCTTCCATTATTATTTGATAAATGTGCTATGACACACTATTTACCTCGGTCAGCAGCTCTGGGGAGCTTTGTGCAGCTTTGCTCTACACCTAAGCCACCCACCAGACAGTTCACAAATAAATCACAAATCCAAATTAAGACAATACAGTTTGGTAATGAGAAGGGAGATGTGAGTTGGGATGAGATATGCTGGAGGAGGCTTTGGTTTCCTCTCTCCCTTTTGCTTCTGAGCTATGACGAGCTCAGTCTCTAACAGTGGCTCTGCTAAGTCCATTTTTCTTTGAAGGAATAGAAGACATTCTCTGTTCACTGCTCTAACTCTCCGAGAAACGTACGGTGTTCAGCACAAGCAGAAATGAGCCTAAGGACCCTTATCATAATGCTTGTCTCCACAGTTCTTGAAGTCATCTTCTCCAGCCAACATCAGGAAGTTTGCCATGATGTACCCGTCCTGTAGAAAGTAAAATAATTATATTTAAGGTCGATAATCAGAGTTTTGTGTAGAAGTGACCAATATTCCATCACAATAGGAAACTGTGGGGAGCAAGAGGAGTTATCCAAAGCAGTTACTAAATGACGTTACTGCAGCAACTGCACATCCACTTAGAGGAAAGCTGTAATGGATTAATATTCGGTGTAACTGTAATTTCTTTTTATACAAATTAGAAACCAAAATCCAGAGTTTGTAGATGCACTGGGCAATTTGGGAAGCATTCTGAAACCACTGATGCAGATGTGGATGCACATATAGATGTGTCAGAATGGGGCAGTACCAAACCTAAGTGGACTCTCTTGAAAATTACTGAAAAACAGATGTTTCCTAGAATCACTGCCTGACTTTCCAAAACCAGAGACAACCAAACCCTGAAATTAATTTAGGGTCAGGAGAAAAGACAGTCTGCTGTATCAAACGGGAATGCTTCCGAGAACACTCCTGCTTCAAACACTGCAGTGCAAATTCCACTGAAACAGCATTATCTGTAGAAAAGGCAAGAACCCAACAACAGCATTGTTGCCTCCAAACGTTTAAAAAGCATGAATTAATAGTCTTTTCTTCTTCCTCATAAATAAAACAGTTATTAAAAAAAAGAGACTGTCCAAGAGTCACACAGATCTTATATGTTTTGTTCTGTGTGTTTTATGTTGCCTAAACTTGTATAAATAGCCAACTCTATACTCAGTATCACCCCTTATAGTTATTGGAGGAGGTGAGAGATACCCTTCACCGCCAAGGTTCCTGGATATACTTCACCCTCCAGATAAGATGAGTCAGCCCTTGAAGAAAATGGAACATAAGAAAATAGTGCCATAGTTTTTCCCCTTTGCAAATTCTAAAACATTCATGAAAAAATACTGCCAAAGATTGAAAAAAAAAAAAAAGATTGTTTCATTGGAAGAAGAAATCTCAATGTCTTGCAAGTGTTTTTTCTGTTTTCTTTATTTCCCCTGTCAGAATAACCCCAGATCATCTATCAGCTCTATTCTCCCCCCACCCAGTGTAACTCGCCAGCAAGGAAAATATAATTCATGCTATAGTCAGTCTGGAATCACAGGCAAGCTGTTTGGCTAGCTGGGACATGTCTACTAATTGGCTTACTGAGGGATAATTAGCTCAAGCTTTTTTCTATCTTTCTTTTTTTTTTTTTTCCTAGCCACATACTCATTTTCATTAAACTTACAGGAATTTAAATAGGGACTTCCACTCCTCAATCAATTTTGTCAAAATTGGGCCTTAGCTTCAAATGAGTTTGGGGACAATGGACAGACAGAACAATTGCCTCAACCACCATTCCTAAGGGAACTGAAGTAAAAATTGGAGTGTGTCTGGAATGGAGCATGACCTGAGCACTCAGAAATCAAGTTATAAGTTAAGCTACACTGATTTATTGAAACTATAAAGAACTAGAAGAGTTTTACTAGGAATAATGCCATCAACAAAACGCTTAGGTCAGAATGTTGTCATACAAGCAAGTTCCTCTGTGAACAGTAGCAAAAATGAATCCTAGTTTGGAGTACTATATAAGTATATATTATAATTTCCATACATGGAGGTGGAACGCTCTCAAGAGAGTGTAAAAGACACAACTCAGATTGATAAAAGGAACAACGCTTATGAAATGCACTAGAACTTCACGTCCAATAGCACTTCAACAAATTTGATTGAAAGATGCCAATAATTTAGAAAGTTACTGGGGAACAGGAGCTGACAGGTAAACATCATGATAGCACATGTCTCCCTTTCTTGAAAAACAGACTGAAAAGATGAGAAGGCTCACATTCACCTGATTGTAAATGATTTCCTGTCACTGTGGTGTGTTTCTGTGACCCTGGTTGTTTCATATGCCTGTTTTTCCCTATATTGTCTGATAGTGGCTTGGCAGCCGCCCTCCTTATGATGATGACTCAATGTGCTGCTTTTCCTGTCTTATTCTACAAAACACATAATTTGATGTGACTAACGCAGCTCATTTTGATGAGTCACAGAGCCAGGAAACGTAAAGAAGATGCGGTTTTCTGAAGTGTGCAGTTCAAGCAAATGTTACAAAAACAAACTCTAAAAAAGAATTCTTCATCTTAAAATTGTGGATACGGTGTAGCTCCTGTATTCCTACCTATAGGGCACACTTTATACTGTTTGAAATCAGTAATAATGATCTAACATTCCTGGTAGTACGTCTACTTAATCTGGGAGATGGGTGGAGAAAAGTCATGAAAGGATGTTCTCATTGTCCATGTTATAAATTTGACTCCGTTTATGTCATTGTTAAGGAATCCTCAGCTCTCACTGCTTTTTGATTTCTAATGTAGAGTCTGTAACTGCTGCCATTATTTCAGCCCTTGCTTTAAGAAAGCAATATTTTAATTTGATGGGTCCAGTGAAAGAAACAATATTCACAAAAAATGCAAATTCTGAAACACATCAAGGCTCTGAATTGACAAAGACAGCTCTACTCATTTCCAGGCTACTTCTATAACCACAAAACTATCTTCACTCCACAAGTAGTTATAGATGATTTGTCTGTCTTACATAGGAAGGATTTTTCACATAGAGCACTGTCATTTGAAGCAGCTTCTCAGTAAAGCCAGTGAAACAGCTGAACCAAGCCACCATCACCTCCTCTCAAGTTGTGACCAAAATTATGAGTTATAGAATATTTTTTCTGAATAAAAATAATGTACTTATTTGAAAATAAAGCATGATTTTTTATTATTTTTTTTTTGGAAGGAAATGGCAGAGAACAAAGTGCACAAGGCCAAACTTTCTAATAAATGAGATTTATTATAGAAAAAAAGTCCAATAATTGCATTTTCAGGGGAAAGGTCATTATTACTTAGAAGGAGGTTAATAGAACAATATTAATAGCTTTTTACAGGGCAAAAGAGATAGATGCAGTACTAATATGAATGAAAACAAGAATGAGGATGCTCCCTGTTAGCAAAGTTTAGACTAAAAATTCAGAAGGTCAAATTCATCTCTCATATTCCCCAAAATAAAGAATTAGACAGTATAAAATGTTATCAAGCCTTTTCATTCAGTGAGTTTAACAGAAAGTAGCAGAAATAAAGTGATCAAAAGTTTTAGCCCGAAGCCAACAATTAGTAGCACAGCTCAAGTTCTGTGTCTCTGAAAGATTCTAAGTGAAGATCATTGAAGATAAAAGTCAACATGACTCCATCACTGAACTTTTAGTAAAGGAATCGCAGCAATTCTGTCTATTTGGCCAATATTTTACATTAGACTAATTTTATAAAGTAATGGAAAATTGCCAGAGATAAAAATAATTTGCAATATACATTAATAATAATTATATATTACACATCCATAATGCTTTCCATGCAAAAGTCGCGAAGTACTTTATAAACACTTAATTAAGCCTCCCAGCACTTTGAGAGTAGATGATCCTTCTGAACCATTTACCAGTTGGAGAAACTAAGGCACAGTCAATTGAAAGCAAACCATTTGCTTCACATTACACAACAATTAAAATTGGTTACATAGGAAGGAAGAGAGCATATACGAAAAATCCTACATAAAACCAAATAGTTTTTCTGTCAGAACCAAAAAAAACCTTCCCACTCTCCCAGCTTCAAGTGCTCAGCAATCTCTTACAGACACCTGAGAATCTTTTCCCTCACAAGTGCTTCTAAAAACATCCAGCAAAATATATTTTCTACCAACAAATACATAGGGAAAAAAAACAAAGAGTGTTTATTGAAAATACATGGTTCAAAAATAACAGTTCATCCTCATTGGTAAAAACTAACTAAAGGCAAAAACAAAAATTAGCGATTTTGAATTTCAATCCAAAGCATGGACCACTAACATTTATTTTCTCTTTTAGATAGTGTTGAGTGAGAAAGAAAAGAGAAATCCAAAGATGATTATAAAGGCAGTTATTAACAACTGTCATGCACACGTGTAAACTATTAGCATGCTTTCACTACCAGGCTAAGCAGGATCTGTCTAACTAGTAACTCCAGCCTTAATCCACTCAGCAGTAACACACCAGGACTCACAATTATATAAGTTTGCTATTAAAATGCAATTTGGAATCAACTGTTAAATCTCCATAGTGACGAATACACTGAAAAGCTGTCCTACTTTGGAAGATTAAATTGACTTTATTTTTGGTTATTGTATCTAAACACTTTAACTTGCTTTATTGTACTCCCCTAATTCAGTTTTATTTTACCAAGCATCCCAGATAAGAGAATTCACTTGAAGTCACAGTCAAGCTGGGAAACATATATATTTAGGACATCATCTCAGAATACTGTAATTACATAAGTATTTTGAAGTCAAAACTCATAATTGTGTGTGATGAGAGAAAACTGAGGAATCTTTCTGTTGAATGTTTTGGCTGTAAAGAGAGCCACCAATCCCACCAGTCTGAGGACGTTTCAGAGCAGATGTCTGTTATAGGGTTTGGAATGCAATTTTGTGATGGAGTTAAAAAAAAAGAACTATTCAAGGGCTACAATACTTTAAAAATTCCATTGTCAAATTTATTTTACTAGTAGTGTTGCATTTCTATAGTCATTTTAGGAAGAGATTTCTTAATATAATGTAATGGGGGAGATTAATGTAAGAGAGTAACTCTTCAGCCCTTACTCTTGTACCATGTTCTTTATATACTAATCAAGTAAAGAAATGGATAGCAGCAGTTAATAAGCTTCCTTTTCTGTGATCTATTTCTCTGAGTGAAAAGATGATGCCTAGCTTTCCTCACACTGAATTCATTGCTGTGGTCTACAGGAAAGGGCTTCTGGAGGAAAACTTTTATAAGTCAAGGCAAATTAAACTGAGATGGTGGAAAAGGTATAATGTGAACAGAAGAAAATATCATGTAAGTATACATGAAGGCTTAATTTTCCCATTACTAAGGCAAGACTGGGTGAAAGCTGATAAATCACAGGAACATAGCATGTTCATGGAAATCAGCATCTCAGAAACGTGGAAGTCACAGCTGATGATGGCTGCAAAACAAAATCCAGGATCCCTTACTACTAACGAGTACCCACTCACCACATCTTCTACAAGGCGTAATGAAGTACTGAAAAGTAAGAACATTTGTGAGTTTTGGCTTTTGCAGTGCACACAGTCTGCAGAAAATCACACGGGCAGTTCAGCTTCTTTAGCTGCTGCCAACAAAAGCAGCCAAGTGAGAAGGACACACTGATCTGGGTTTCCTCCCCAGCTCTGCCACCTCGTCAGGAAATCGCTGCCCTCTAATTCCTCTGGATTCTGCCTGGAAAATGGTTTTTCTTTGTGGGGAATTTTGAAGAGAGTTTTAAAAGGAGACTTCAGAAACAGTGCAATTCAGAGCTTGGTCATGAAAGTATTTTGTTTTCTGGGGCTTTTATCCTTCTTTGAAATCTTTACAGGTGGAGAAATTAGTCATTTTTTGCTGGTTTTATTTTTATTTTTTTCAAATAGAGATATTTCCTAAACATCTTACCATTCCTTCTCCAAAAACTTACTGCTGCACTGTCAGTATTGAAATCTACTTATGTTTCAGACTCTGTATTATATGATTTTGTTGGACAGAGAGATGAATACAAAGGAACAATAGACCTTGCAATTTTTGTTTTTAAATCTATATTAAGTATTCTAATCTTAAAAAGTACTTACTCAATTTAATCATGATTTTCATAAAGTAGTTTAGTTGTCAGTGAGTCTTAACCCTAGAAATGTGAATTCACAGGGATTTTTAGGGCTTTGTTGGTGGGGCTTTTTGGTTTTAATATTTTAATTTTATTTATGATTGAGCTGCTGAAGAGAGGAAGAAAAGTCTTATAATGGGACTGTAGCTGAATGCTTAATTAGGAACAGTTTATCACCTCTTCACATAAGCCAAAGAGTTACATAACTAGGCCTTGTAATTCCTATAGATAAAGGCAGTTTAACTTGGCTTCCTATGGAAATAAGTTTTATGTAACTGATTTGTCTGCCTCCCCATCTTTCTCTTCTCTCTCCTTTCCCTTCCTTCCAACAAAAGACTGAACCATTAGCCAATTTGATCTTGAGGGCTAAAAATCTCAAAAATGATATTCCTACTGGTTTCATGAAGGCAACTGATGAGATAAGAGTGTAAGACCTAAATCAGTGCCCTAGTTTCCTCTAAAGGAAAACAGAGAAAGTTACAAAACTGAGAGCTTGGTGGGAGATTACTATTCTCAATGCCTGAGCTGCAGAACAAATCAGATGCTTTAGATTTCATGGACTCTGTTTCCTTGTGTGGTTGAATGGGCAATTTGCCAGCTTACCTGAGGGGTAAGCCATTGTCTCCAGGGTCAGTCCACAGAAACCCTGCCTGTGCTCCCGGCTCAGAACACCGGACATTAGGAAGCGTATGGCCACAACTATAATGAAGATTACTGATCTCTGTGGTTTTTCTGTTTATCTGATTACCAGTGCAGCTGACACTGTTTTGACTTTTCTTTTTGGCTGAATGTACTGCTAATAGCTGGTGGAAAGCTAACTATCCAGAAGTGCTTGTGACAGTCTCCTTTAGCACCTTTGGTTCAATCGTAGCGCCTAATTTTGATCTGAAAATCTCAAGGAGATTTCAGATATTTAATAGTAGTTATCTATTACATACATACACTTCTCCATTCTATGTTTCTCAGAGATGTTTGAGATATACTTTGAAGAAATATCAGCTTCAAAATAATTCCTTAATTCTCAGAAATATTTGAAAATTGCTGGATTTTGAGACAATTTAAATGCAATACAAATTCTGTGGATCACAAGCCAAAAGCAAACATCCAAATTCTCATATTTTGGAAAAACCCACCTGAAGATTTTAATACAGTAATCTGTACTAACAAACAATGAAACCTGAAAAATCTTCACCTTAATCAAGCCAGAATTTTCACGTTATCTCAATAACGTATTGAATGTCTCAATTCAGTATTTTTAGGTCTCACTACACTTGACCTGTATGGTCTGCATAGCTGGGGACGAAACTGATCTAACATGTGAAACACTCCTGGAGTCCTTCCTAAACTATCACAGACCTACTGCCAAAGTGAGTCAGTGAAGCAAACTATCACTTGTCCAAAGAAGTACAATGTTATTTTTTCCCTCTCTGTGTTTTTCTCAGTTTGGGTTCATTATTTCTGTACATCATTATACACTACTGGGCTAAAGCTGTAATTTTTCTGTGCCTTCTTCCCATGCCACAATGTTCACAAGAAGTCTGTCTTAATATTATTTCACACAGGACTGCACAGAGAGTTTGTGAACAGTTCCATGATGTTCCAAACAGAACACAGAAATATTCACAACTGCTTTTTGTTTGTTTGTTTGTTTTGAGATGGATGCGAAGGAGCCTGTCAGATGAGTGAAGCCATATATTTGCAGCATGCACTAGCAGTACTGTAGTATGAGAAAACAAAAAAATACTCAACATGCTTTTTTCCAAGTATAAGCTCAATAAAAGAGAAAAAAAGATATTTACCTCAGCATAACATTAAGATAATACCCGTCACAATCAGGTACGAACTCAGAGCATAGCATTCAGGAACAAATATAAAAGATAAATATAGTAAAAACAACATAAGCGAGCAGTCATTAAAATAGTCTCAAACAATGAAATATTTAGATAAATTATGAAGATGAATACAGTGCCTCATACATCTGCATGTCAAAAAGAGTAGTAATGCTTCTTGCAGTAGAACAGAAATGAATAGTTCCGTCAAGTTTTTAATCCTGATAAAGATTTTTTCCTACCGTTATAGAAATGTATTGAAGTATTTAAATCACCTGTCAAATGTAAACCTACTCGAGCACTGACACTTTATAATGTGAAATCAGACATCATTTATACTTGCTGGGATTTTTCATATTGTCTTATACAAATAGTGAGGCTAGGTACAGAAATAGTATATTTCAATTTTAACCTTTTTTTCCTCAATAATTTCCAGAATGTAATTCTGCCCCCAGCTGGTTAAGACATAGCTGACATAGGAGACTGAAAGTGAGAGAATATTGAACCTATGAACTCTGCTTCTTCTCAGATGATGACTACAATTTGCATGCAAAGTATCAGCAGCTTTACTGTTCAGCACAGGTGCTAATAGATTCTAAGTTCTTTATGTAAGTATATATTGCGCCCTCTTCATTATAGTACTAATAGCAGAAAGGTGAAACTGTTTTCAGGAAACAGAGTTCATTGATTACTCCTACAGAACATTACAATTAATGACATCGGTTTGTGGTAATTGCTACTCCTTTATCAGATCAACTGAAAAGCAGAAATTTAATGCATGCTCCCCTCATCACGTGATTCTAGAAAGATGCATACATCTACTGCCTGGGATGGATTTTCACATGCCCATTTTTCTTCCTATTGCTCTTTTTCATCAGATTCTTAGTCTGTCTTTTAGCAAATAGAACATATGTACAGAAAAATTTATATGACTTTCACTCCTTTTTCAGGTATAATTGCAGCCCATCCTTATCTCCCATGGAGGTAGAAAAAAACAAAGGAAAAAGAAAAGTAGGCAATAGAAAAGCAAGGAGATAAGTTATTAGTATTACCTTTTGAAACAAAAGCTTTCGTTCACCCTTCAACCTCTCTCCACTATCTTCTATCATATTTCAGGACATCTCTTCTGATGCAGCTGAAGAATAGATTACAAATACCTTCAAATTCATCTGACTTACTTTCTATTCCATATATCATCTTTTCATATGCAGCTGTTTCTGTCACATCAGCAATCCACTCCCTCAGTAGCAGCCCTGATGCATCCTTTCAGGTTCTCAGTATTAGTTTTCAACACTGTAAGAATAAAGGGGGCAATGTCAGGAAGCTTAGTCTCCATCTTCAGGCTTGGTATATTCAATAAATAAAACTGGCAAGAAATTGTGGTCTGAGTATAAATACTCATTGGAAATAGTTTTGAACAACAAGACAAAAAGAAAACAGAAAAAGTGATTCTGAAACAAGGAAACCAACGCGGTAAGTCTAAATTGTAGCATCAAAGTGCAAACAAAATGGTCCCTCTAACAAGGACAACTGAGAGATACGGTCTGAAAACTGCTGCTTCCAGAGATACCTGCTGTCTCCATCCAGAAATCCCAAATACAGGCAAAAGCTCACCTGCAACACCCATTTTATCCAGGTGTTGAATGTGAGCTTTTTCCTGCAGTCAATAGCAGTCAGAGTTTCAGTGTTTCCCTCCACCTTTTGCTTGTTACATAGCAGTGTTTTCGAAAAAAGTCCAATCAAATGAGCACTGGAAAAACTATCCTCTCTCCATTGTTCCTTTTAAAAGGTCTCCTCATTGTGCCTTTGATTAGAGACGACCAGGAAATGAAGCCAGAGAAGCAAGCAGCTAAGCAGACCCAAAAGACATTCAGAGCAGACCTCTTGACAAAGAGCCGGGCTGTGAACCACTATGTCTGCTGGGAAAAAAAAGTTAAAATGAATGTAAAAGCAGATAACTTCTAGTCTGTCAGCAAGGATTCAATAAAACTAAATGTGTTCTCCATTATATGTTAGCTCTTGTGCTGCAATTATTTTCCGTGGGGCCAACTTCTTTATTGATTCATCTGAACAGAAAATTTGGGCCATAGACTGACCTGAAATTATAGTCCTCCATACTTGCAAAGAACATAAACCACACAGGCCACCAAAAGGAATGAGTTGCCTAGGTAATCTGACACTTTTCCATTCTGAAGATATTTCTTCTCCTTTTAACTTCTAATTTAGAGTACACCTCCATGTTATAATTCAGCTCTTGCTCCATAGCTCTTTTTTCAAGATTTTCTTGACACCCCCACCCCACCCCTTACTCCACATTCACCAGAATTCTTTCAAAATCCTGGTGTAATTTGTGGTCAAAATGAAATCCAAATTAGGTCCATCTGAGGGAAGTGGAAAAACCTGAACTCCATCTTGTTGTCTTGAACATCCCATGGTTGCATAATAACAAAATGCCTTTGTTCTCACAACTAAAGTATGCATCAAGAATCAAAGAAGCAAGAAAAAAAGGGAATGTTCCAAGCTATTACTGTAACAATCCAATTACAATGCCTATCAAACTTAACTTCACAGGTTATAGCTCCTAATTGCCTGACAAAAATTGACACTTCAGTCGCAACAGCATAATATAATCAGAGTCCAAATTAAATTTGATCGTGGGCAGAAAACGATGCTATCATTCGGTGGCATGGAAACAGGAGATCAACTAGCATGATATCAAGGATCAGAAATGAAAATTATTCATTAATGGCAATGGTTTTCTGATAATGGAAATGACACAGTTCAGACGGCTTCGTAAAAACACTATTAATTAAAAAGATGATAGACCTAACAAGGCATAGAAACCAGTGGAACCTTTCTCTGTGCTTGTTAAGGTGAAGGATGACAATGTTTAAGAACAGAGGTTTATGCACTTTGGTGAAAAGTATTCCGCTGATTCTGTAGCAAGTTTACTGGTTCTTGCTTAGTGAAGCATCTTTCTCTAGGGTGCTATGTTATAGGGACATAAAAAGTGTCTAAGGCCATAATATGGCATTGTAATAAGCATGAATACTACCAGCTATAAAACAGAAGAGTCCAATTCATAAAAAAATGCACATGGGATTTTTGCATACTCCCAAGAAAAAAGTGCAGAGAAAACTATTTTATTTCCCTGTGCAAGCAGCTCTGTCTCCATTCTACTTTGGAGAAATACAGAAGTGCTTTATGCTGGAGAGAGAGTGTGCCAGAAATCCACCCTCAAAAGCTTCCCTGAACAAGAAAGGAAAAGGTCAGTGTCTCAGATTGCTGAAGTTCAGACAATGCCTCTGTGTTCCTTGCACAGAGCTCCAGATATTACCACAATAAAAAAACCCTGATACTAATACAATGCCAAAAGCATTGTGTTTGAAAAAACCATCTCAAAGGGTTGATGGCTGCACCACTGAAATCACTGGGTGCTTTTGGCACAGCTGGAATAAATCAAACTGCAGTTGCCCAGTCTGAGGAAGTAAAGGTCTATTGCCTTGCTAATGTTCTCCGTGGTCTCCTCCCATGCATTATGTCTGAGCACTACACCCTGCAGGATGGGTCAGTGCCCAGCACTCAGAATGAAAACTGCTCTTGTGGACCCTCATCTCTTTCTTTTTCAGTAGCCTAGAGAAGCAAAGAGACACGCACCCTGCTGCAATTTCTTGTTCACCAGGCATCTGCTTTGGAAATATACCAGCAAAGGACTCTGAGACTTCTTGCTGTGGGAAACCGAGGTTTCAAAAGCCTGAAAATTAAAGGACTTTCATAAAGAACAGAAGGGAAGAGCAAGCAAAGTTAGATGCTTTCCTTGGAAAAGGATGACTCAGAGCAGATGCTTTTGACCCTAGAAAGCAAATACAATAGGTTTTAGCAAATCTAAGACCCAGGAACAAATCTCATGTTCCTTAGACTACATTACTGAGCCTTAATCAAATCCAAAATGCATCATCCAAAGCTGACACTAATCTTTCTCCACCTGATAAGTAACTGCTTTGAAGATCACCTCATTTCCAATAAAATAAAATAAAATAAAATAATAAAATACTTGATGCAAGCCTGGCTGGAGCAGCTCCAAAAACAGAAAAGTATGCAAATAATAGAGGTACTTTTAACTGTCCTTGATTGTTTGATAGTCCTTGTACAAACACAGTGCACAAAGCCTGACTGAATTGTCAACACTCTTTAAAACAATAAAACCTCAGATATTGCCTAAAATATATATCGGCATTGCACTGTGCTGATAAGAGCTCTAGGGTAGGTACTCCAGTTTTAGTGCATCTTTCTGAAATACTGTTTAGCCCTATATGATCATGTAAGACAGCTGCAAGGAGTGCTGGAATTCAACATGCACACAGCTCAGGAGGAGACAATAATATATTAATGTAGAAAGCTTCAGCATTAGCCAGCACGTCATTAAGCAATGTTGCAGCAACCACATGATTATCTCTTGGTTTTTGATAACTTGATCTTATGAAAGGGTGTTTATTGATACCTTCAGAAATTTAAAAGCATAGTGTATTGGTAATATTTTCATGGTGGTTTTTTTTGTTTCTGTTTTTTTTTTTTTCACATAACAAAGTTCTGAAACAGGAAGAACGTAAAACAGGTTAGAGTTGGTACTGAGGGCTTTTTGTTTTGTTTGGGGGATTTTAATAGTGTTGTTTGTTTTTTAATAACTGAATTACATTGTTTATGTTGTATTACGGGCTAGAATGTAAATCTCTGATAAGAGTGCCACTCAACAGCACTGAAAGTGGGCATACTCATTTATCCCTTCAAAAACTGTATTTAACATAGAGGCAGCCAAAAACTGAATTCATTGTAACCATTAATCCTGCAGTGTCAGGTTATAGGCTGAGTCACCTAACATAAATTCTCTCCCTAAATTCCAGCTAATTAAATCCCAGGTATGTTCTCTAAGGTATCCAGGGTCAGATTCATACCTGCTGACACTCAGGTTTGTTGGGAATTCTCTGATGAAAAGTTCTGGTTACAAAAAGCGTTGGTTCATCAACATTGGCATGTGTTGTGGGAATCCTGCTCTCTTCAGGTATTTCAGGCATATAAAAGAAAAAGCATGTGTACTTTCACTCTGATGTCCTGGGAAGAAGAGACCCATGTCCATGTCTATGCAAGGCTTCCTTCAGCCACAGTGGTGATTACAGGTTACTTTCTCACTTTACTGCCTGCCTGCTCATCACACTTTCTTTTCCTCTGAAAATTTGGAGTGGTCTTCTGATCGTACTATTGAGAACTCAGCATCTCCTGTGAAGCCATTTCTTATTTATCTCTGCTAACAGAGTAAAATCCAAACAACTGCCATGGCCATTCTCTACTTCAGTCCTGAAAACAGGAGAATTGTTGGACGAAGGGATTCACCAACCTATACCCTACAGGCATGTGGGATCCTGTATCTCTCTCAGGCAGGTCCGCTGGCAGCACTCAGACTGTGGGATTTAACTTTTGGTGGGCGCAACCTGGAATTATTTAGTTTTCCACCAGGAAATAGACAGCATCAAAAGGAAAATAAATAATGAAATTAAGCTTAACAGGATTGCTGGCCCATTTTCAGATCCGCCATTCTAAAACTTGCAAGCATCACCATTAGGCACTTTGCCAATTCTATTTCCCCAGTGAATTCAGGCTTATGCACCACTCAAGAGGAGTCTGTTAATGACTACAAAGATCCACAGCTGTTTACAGTTCAGACTCAGTGGTGGACCAGGCAATAAGCTTGATCCAACAATGAAGTTGTTGGACTCTCACAGCAAGAGGAGACATTGTGTCAACTATTTGCTTGCTCATTGAGCGAGTAACTACCAGGACAGCTTAGCAGGGCAGTAACAAACAGGGAAAGGAGGAGGTATGGATTGGAAAGAAGCTGTGCTGGGCTTTGAAAATGAAAGAAGAAATGTACAAGGCATAAATAGTTCACAGAAGCACAAATGAAGAAGCAAAATAAATAAGCCAAAGAAATTCTTTACTTTGCAGGAAGACTAAAAATGTATTCAGAAAAAATATTTCAAAATAGAGCTACAGACAACTGTAGAAGCCTCCAGCAATATTACCTAGCACTTTTTTTTTTACTTTTTTTTTTTTGCTTGGTTGCTTGTGTATTTTTGGGAAGCCCAGGGTTTTTCATGAATGAATAAATGAGAGCAACAGCTTCTCACAGTAGAGTCTAGTCTTCAGGAAAATACTGAAAGAAAAAGAGAACACCAAAAACCTGCTGCAAAGCTGGTGAGAATTATATGAGAGGCTTATATTATGCTTCTTCTCATTTTTAGACACAGAACATAATGCTAACAAAATATATGTAAGAAGGTAAAAAAAACATTAGGGAAGAAGACAAAAAAAAAGCTAAAATGATTCCATCAGAGACACACACTCTCAACAACATAACAAAGTAATATGGGTTGAGTGCATCAATACTAGCCATGATCTGGCTACACATTCAAACACACTACTGACCACATACAGATGTAAAAATCTACTTTATAAAATATACATATGCATTTTTAAAAGAAGGATACCTAGATACCAAAATAATCTGACATATCAGCAGCTCTGAGGAAAAAAAAAAAAAAGCCATAAAATAATAATAATTGATGAAATAAGATTTGCCCAAGAGGAACCTTTGTCGTGCTAGATTTTAAAGCATGACCTGACAATGTGCGCTGGTCCAAGTTCGTTTCACTTAGAAGAAACGCATTTTCAGTCTTCTCACTTAAGATGGTTCCCAGAACTTCCACATATGGTGCCAAGGGGTTGTTAGAAACTCACAGAAAGCATTAAGGACATGTCTGTGTGGGTGGGCAGCTGATCAAGCAATTTATTGATTAGCCATATAGTATTAAGTGAAAAAATTGGAAGTGAAAGGATGAAACAATTTCTGGTAAGGTGAGACCCTCCATATTTACTGAGTAGACTATCCACAACAGGAAATACTTACTTGATTGCTTGATTGCAAAGTCAGGCAGGTCCTTGGCCCCACTGACTACACTGGAGCTGTGACAATTTAGCAGCGGAAGAGCTGTGCCCCAAGACAATTTGTTAATGCAGTGGCAAGCTCTTACATTTATAAAAACAGGACATCAGGAAATGCAAACATGAAAAATCTTTCACTTGTCTACTTTTCTCACATATAAGATTTTATAATGTACACTAGTGAAAAAATTAGGAGAACAGAATTCATAAACCCCCAAAGTTCCACTTCAAAGTGAACTCTTGTTTCTGACTCAAATGTAAAATGAAAGTTTATAATATTTATAATATTAACTGGGGAGTGGAGTACCTATGTAGGAAACTAACTTCATTAAAGGGCTCAGCTGTGCTGAAGCTTCCATTGACTCACTGCCTGCCTGAGTTCTTGAGCACTCCAGACTTGAAGCAAAATTTTAGAGCCAGAGCCCTGACCACCTTCAGGATGGAAAATTCCCTTTTCTTGTATTAAGTATAAAATTTAGATGCCTAAACTACAGCGTTTGCCTCTTAAGAGCCCTCTGAAAATGTGCCTCTCTGCCCTGTGCCTCTGATGCATAAAAGGACTACCATCAGAGAAGACAAAGGGGTTTCTGTGATCATCCAGCTCTCTCTAACTCAAGCTCATGTCAGAAAGTGAAGAAATGTCATTATGTGGCACGTGCTTATATATAGTTTTGGAGTGACTGCAACCTAAACATTGACAGCCACTAAGAATGAGAATACTACACTGTGCCATAAAATATTAGATACCATGAACTACTGCCCAAGTTGATTTTTATTAAGCAATTGGAGGTCAAAAAATAAAAGGCAAAAACCTGTACAACAAATGTATCACATGTCTGGGCCCAGGCCTCCTGGACCAAGGCACTGCATAGCAACACAGTGGCCCTCAGTTCCCTAACTCTCATCTTACATTCAGTTTCTTCAAGGGTTCAGAACACCCTTTCAACAACAAGCAAGCCAGACCAAAATAAATTCATAGGATTCATGAATTAGTCCACATTTTACAGCAATAACAATGTAATTTCTGCCAGAAAAAAAAAATGAAATTAAGAAAATAAAAAAAATAAAATGCAATTAAAAGGAACAACACAGAAAGTAAAGAAAAAGAAATTATGGGTTTTGGGGGGAAGGTTACTTTAACAGATACTAATTTTTGTCATCTTCCTCAGTACTCTTTATAACTCCCTTAACAGCATCCAGGATTCTAGATAGTCTTCTCTATCGACACCCAAGGGGCTCAATCTGCAGACAGTCCCCATTTCACGTTTTTTTTTTTTTTATTATTATTATTTATTTATTTTATTTTATTTTTTCTGTAGCCATTTAAGATGACTATTAATACTCACTGACAAAATGGAGACTACATTTTTTGGTAGTCTATTCCCTTCTTTCAGACTTGGTTCAAGTGAAATGCAAGTCACAAATGCTTACGCCTTTTCCTCCTACTTGTTTTCACCTGTACATAGCATAGTAGTAGCAGCTGTGTCAAGTTTTAGGATATCTGTGATCTAACAAAACCTGCTAACAAAGTAAATATGTCATGATTCATCAATTAGGTGGAGAAATACTGCTTTTTTTTTTCTTCTTCTTTTATTAGAAAAAGTGAATAGGTACTTCCCCAAAGCTAAGATATCATTTTGCAATACAAAGGAGTTTGCTGCTATCTGCAGGTAAAATATTCTATTACTGAGTAAAATTCTGAAAAGCAAGCCAAGCATTTAGCTTCTGATTTTTAATTGCAGCTTCACACAGTTTCATATAAAAACCACAGGTCTAGGCAGGACTAATGAAAGTGCAGAGAGGAATGCTTTCTTCCATCTAATATGACAAACAATAGTCACACCACACCATAGATGTTTTGCTGCCAATATCTGCTATTAACCATGACAAAGTCCAGCTTTCACACAGCTGTGCAGGGCAGTTCTGACACCCTCTAGCTATTGCAGAAGCAAAGAACTCCCAGGATATGAGAGTATCCTACTCAGTATTCCTCAGCTGTTCCCTGAGCTGTGGCCGACAGCAAGGTGTATGGGACACACAACTGCTTCCACAAAATCCAAAAGTTTGGGGAAAGGCTGCAGGCTGTGTCAGGAAAGGCAGTGCAAAAGCGTTGTGAACCAGTTGTGATTTGGCTCTCTGTTCGCACAGCAGGGCTAGAAAGCTTCTCCACTCCACTCATTCTATTACGTGGCAGCATTTTCTATTTTTGTTCCTTTTTTTTAGTTTCACTTCATTCAGTTACAAGCATAGAATGAAATAAAATACATTCAACACACTAAAGGGGTATTGTTACTTAATTTCCCTGATTTTAGAAGTCAGAAAAGGGAAAAAGATTCTGCATGTGCTTTTCAGAACTCAACCTGTGAAAAAAACTACTGTCATGAAGAATAATCTGCAACTGATGCAGATGATTTGTGCATTTATATCAGTACTGTACTTAGCCTATTACAAAATGTGTCCCAGCAATATTGGCATGATTCCTTGGAAATACTTGGGATGACACACTTTGTCTCCTTCTTGATCCCAAAATGGATTCTTTAAGATTTGTTTCACCTGCAACACGACAGCTTAGACTAGTCTGTGGAATGGAAGGCAGACAACAGAAGTGCTTAAGCAACACTTCATCAAACAAGATCATACAAAAGGAGTCATTACAGGAAGTACTGACTGTAGGAAATGACATGTCCCACATTATCTCATCAAGGCGTAGATATTCATCTTGCCATTTTACTGTGATGCACTGCTATAGTACAGCTTGATGTTGCTATCAAACTAAAATCTCCAAGGGTCTGAACAAAAATTAAAAAGTCACCAGTGTTAAACTTTTCCGACACAAACTTTTTTTTTTACTGTGGCCTCAATTTAAAAAAAGCTGACATAACTATTGCTTTGTTTTCAAAGAAGAGTTTCAGTATGAGTTGACATCAGCTTGTGGGGAAGAGGTGGGCACCAGAACCACTTAAAACAAAGGGAATACATAAGAACACAATAAAAAGAAAATTACAAAATATCCATCACCCGAGATTCTCCTTTTAACCTTTAAGTGTAGTTCAAACCTAATGACTTGCTAATTATCAGGAGTTTAATGATGCCTCCAAGGAGAGGTTGTACTACAGGGCATAATGTCCATGAACCTCTAGGATCTGGGGTTACCCTGTGACTTCAGCCTGCAGTGAGTTTTTCTCTTCTACAAGTCTGCTTCTAAGCAAGATTTCAGCCCCCCCAGCCCCCCAGTTGTTGCTACCAACAGTGAGGGAAACAATTTTGAACTCTGGCGTAGGCTGGGCACCAGATGGCTGGCAGCTTTTTAAGCACTGAGTTGACTAACCTTGCTCAAAGCAGGTCTACAGAACACAGTGCTGCAAATATCAGTGTCTGGTGGGACACTGCATCTATATATGTGGAGTCCCACAGTTCCTATTGCTAGCATACTTGAATGAGTGAATCAGGAGCATGAAGGTTAAAACTGAGGAAAACGCAGGAGACATCTCTCTCTCTCTGATGTTGAATCAGCCCATTAAATAGCAGTGAACAGCTTAGGAAAGACTTTCAATGAGTTTGCTGACCACTAAAAGCAAATAAGGATAACCTGAGGCTGAGGAAGACCAAAGGGTTGATTTCTACATGAAGATGAAAAGGACTGTGCTGAACTCAGCCTAGGTTAAAAAAAAAAAGAAAAAAAAAAGAAGAGGTTCAGATGTATCAGATGAAGGCATTCCTCCTTGGAGACATTTTATGAAAACAGAAACTATTGGCAACAACAAAATTCAATACATTGATTATGATATTTATAATCATTTTCCTTTACTGAGAACAATAAAAGCACAAGCCAAATCATTTGTGAATGAAGTCACTTACTTTCTGAGAATAAACTTTATGGGGACAGTTTGACGCTGTTTCCCTGGAGCCTGTCAGTCTGACCTCAGACACAAATAAAGTCTCTTCCAATGTAAGGAAATAGCTCTGGGTTATGTAATATCTGATGTAAAGAGAAAAGGCATTATCTCCATCCCTAGCCACAGGAAATCTAGTTTTCTTTGGTTCTTGGCCCATATGAGAGTTAGTGCATGAAATATAAATTGCCATTCAAAGTTTAAAGTTGGCAGAGCCGACTAATACTGCCTTCTTGACATGGGCTTGGAGGTTACTTCAATTAAATCCTCTGTACAGAAGTGCACTGTATTTCTTGGTCATTCTGAGAGGCTCTCCTTAGCATGTAGTTAAAGTTCTGCAGTGCATTCATCTCTCCCTTTGATTACCACAGCCTCCCTCCCTCCCTCTCCTTCCTGATATCCATGTCACCCCAGTGCATGCCAATCAAGCACTGCTGCCAAACAGACGGCAAAATGGTTCAGATCTCTCAATAGGTTACTAACGATCCATCAACTCACTTCATAGTTTCATCCTGCTCCTCCAGGTTCATCTCTTCCATCTTTGCCTAAAGTAATGTGTCCTGTTTCAGTTCTGAGAGCAAGCAGATAATTCCTGACTACTGTTCTAGCAAGAGGAGGGGGAAAATTATGTAAAAACTGGAAGAAAACAGGAGTAGGGAGTCAATCAGGTCCATATGATTGGAACATAGTTTCTGCACATTTCTGTAAAGATTTCTGAAGT
Organism: Odontophorus gujanensis; assembly: GCA_013399175.1. Classification (NCBI taxonomy): domain Eukaryota; kingdom Metazoa; phylum Chordata; class Aves; order Galliformes; family Odontophoridae; genus Odontophorus; species Odontophorus gujanensis. The sequence goes on from VXAB01004856.1 coordinate 173,808, forward strand.
CATTCTGAAGTCAGTTTCTTGACACAAGGAAAAGAAGTTACATGGTGGTGTGTAGGTCTCAGAAATCTCTATTAGTTTTTTTAGTGCTTGTCTCTTGAATTGCTTTTCATTGCCAAAGTATTTTCATTCCTTTGAATGTGCAAAAAAATAATTAAAGAAACATGTTTTACAATATAGTTTTCAATCTTATTTACAAGCAAACATCATCAAATTAGGGATCTCTATCCAATTTTTCTGATAGTAATTCTGCACACTCACTATGTAGAGCCATAGGTGAACATGCCAGTTTTAAGGTAATGAGAACTGTAACTCATTGTCTTGATTTTTCACTTACCTTCTGAGTCTGTTTCTCTCTTAAACTACATGAAGAACAAATATGACCACTGAACATGTGAGCTTGGTAAGGTATAGATATTGTGTTTTAAACAAAGATACCACTAATGAATTCACATTCAACCTTTTCAGCCCAATGATAGAAAAAGATTTTCAGTCACTTTAGCCTGAGCTACATTTGCACTCAGGGTCACTTAAAGAAAAGGACAACACATTCATCTTTATCCTCCTTGAGTTGTGGAACCACTCAGATAATCTATAGTGAGTTACAAAGTGAAATTAAATACCTTAAAATGCCATCTATCTGATCCCCAATTAAAACATAATCTTTTTAAAGCTGTCAATAGCTGCTGACCAGAATCAATAAGGGGAAGATTATGACTGGCACTTCTCCAGCGATCTTCAGGCAGACAGGAAATACATTGCTGTTGTCAGGTCAGTAGGAAAAGGGGAAAGCTGGACCCCAAGCAGAACTACATTGTATGCAAGTGGAATTTGAGATCCCTGCAATGATTCTGCTGAATGGTTTTGGTTGTCGATTTTTCTTGACTTTGTTTTTTAACTAAAGTGAAGGAATAAGACACATGTAAAGTTTTTAAAGAAATAGCCCTAAAAGTATTAAAATCATGAATAAAAAGAAAAGTATTTGTAAAAGAAGTCTACTTTGATTCTCCTACACATACGTACTAAAGTTTCTGAGTCAGATTCAGCTAACGTCTTAAGAATTTGAGGCATACTTCCTTTTTATTTGCAGTTAAGAAACATAAGCTTACACTTATCTAAGTAGATCCTGGATATTCCTCATCATCGCTACAGGAGTTAAAGTTTTAGCTATCTAAATCTAGTGTTTGACATCAGTGACGTGAATGATCCCTGCTACAGCATATAAGCTTAGGGTAAGAGGCCTAAACGACTTCTTTTCCTCCTGACCTACATTAAGAGTGCTTTTATTTCTAGGCCAGATTGGAAAGTTCAGGATAAAAAACAGTTTCCCGGTGTGCAGAGGGCCTAGTAGCCTTTCTACCCACAAGCTGTTGCTTTCCTCCAGCCTTCCACAGTACAGATTGTAGCACAAATGCTCCAACCTGCCTGTGAAGTTAGAGCAGTCAGAGTAATACACTTACTGTACCGACAAAAAAATCACCAGAGCACTACCTCTGAAGAAATTTCTTTCAACACAAGTGTTGAAATGCTGGCGTTAAATTGTTCAACAGTGCTTACATCTACACACTGAAGAGTGGCTCTAGATCCATAAAGAAAGGCTACTGGAGTGATCCAGACTTACCTAGGCCTTAGGAATGGTAAACAGAGGTACATGCTCTGAAAGAGTATCTGTAAGAAACTAAATAATTTCATTTCTATACACCCCTCCTCATCTGCAGAGAAGTGGGTGACAAATATTTCGTGCCTCTGCTGATCTGGGGAGAAGCAGAAGAATCACTCAAAATGTTGTCTTGATAAGCACCTAAAGTAACCATAAGCAAAATAGGGGTCTGAAATGGTTTATGTGAGAAAACACGTATGGGATCATAGCACAGATGCTTTATGCTGAAACTGCACTTTTAGTTGCCACTTGCATGTAAGTATTTTGATGATGTAACTTTTACCATGTTATTCATCATTTAAACATAAGCTTTTAAAACTCCCATTTCCTCAGAAAACTTTGTGATATTTTGAAAATAATTAGGGCAAGAAGATCCTTTTGAAAATAAAACCATTTGTTCTGCAGTTACCATCTCCAAAAACCTTATCAAGTACAGCACGGTAGCTGTATTTTCCTAAGCACCAGAATACAAAATAAGAAGCAGAACATGTCACACCATGATCAGTACCAAACTTTATCCAGAATCCACAAAATTAAAAAAAAAAAAAACAAACCTACTAAACATTGTTCACTAACAAATTTAATAATGTCATTTTTTTTTTCTGAGTTTGCTATTGCTTTCTTTGTCAGACTTTGCATACAGCTCCATCATTATAGAATAATGACCCTTGCAACACCTTCCAAGATCCTTTGTCTATGTAAGTCTGCTGCATATAACAAATAATCACTGAAATCAAAATGAACTGAGGCAGAGTGACTAGAACCAGACTTTGGATACAACCTATTTCTTAGAGGAAGAAGAACAGCTACTTCTCATTTTTCCCAATTGAGGAGAAGAGTGAGAAGAATCAAGGCAGTAACATTTCACAATGGTTCTAAGTTCATTTAATAATTTATCCAACACCCATACAGAAGGCCAAAACCATCCAAAACCTAGCACCTGATTTCATAGTAAGTAGAAAGATCCGGAGAAGAGAAAAATCAGGCCCAGGAAAACTGAGAAACTTGCTCCCTGATTATTTTGAAACTCTAACTTGAAGCAGATGAAAATGTTGGCATATGCATAAAGGAAATTCTTGTCATGTGCTAGAACATGGTGTGTCTTACTTTGTGTTTCAAGAAGTATTTTAATGGTTCATCAATACATTATTAATTGTAACAATCAAAACAAAAAAAACCAAATTAATATATATATAAAAAAAAAGAAAGCCAGCTGTAAACAACTGTAACCTCTTGTTCTCCTTAATCGTTTAATTCCATACACCTTTATTGAAATTTCACACTCTGCCTTAGCAGGGCATTGTCACAGCAAAACACTAGAATGCTGATATTGTGCTAGGTCAAGAGTTAAGTAAGTTCATTTCACCTCTGTTATTTTGTGTATTAAAGCAGTCCTTACTCTAGGCAGACTCTCTCTGTTATTATTACTTCTTGAATGATAAGAGCTGGGATTGACCTTCAAAAGAGATTTAAATGCCCTTATCCGAAAAACAGTCTGTGAACATCTATAAACTAATGTGCTGCCTTTACACCTCCTTTCTCAGAGAGGAGGTGTAAAGGCAGCACATCAAAGTCAGCAAGGAACTTACAATAATGGATTTCAAAGTCAAAAATCTAACGCAAATCTAAGTATTTGCTTATAGACTCTTTGAAGTCTTGACAGATTAAGTTTGGAAGTATTTTCAATAGATGGTATCTACATAATCTAATGGAGATGATTTCAGGAACTGAGTAGATGTTTCCAGTAGATGTTTAGACTATGGAACATCATTTTTCAATAGCATTAATTTTTCTTAGCATTTTTCTTTAATTTCTTTAAAGTTTATAGCACAAGGCTGAGCAGTTACAAAAAGATGTTCCACATCCATGGAAGAGTTTTTATCTCAACAGAAAAAAAAGCTGGCAGATGCACAGGATAAAGGAATTCCATCTCTGTTAACACTTATACAATGTAATTGACTTTGCTAAAGGACATTTAGGTGTTGTTTGATTTACATCCTATGTCAGCTTAATGCACAACCACATAGGGTTCCACTTGTTTAAATATTTCATTCTAAAAGGTGCAGTAAGCTCATAACTTCCCCAGCATCCACACTTCCCTGACTAAAATGGATTCTCCAGTTTAATCTATTACAGTAGAAGTAAATGAAGACTTCACCCTTTCCCTTGAAAGAGGAACTGAGTTTGTCACATTAGTTATTAACATCAGTGTTGCACAAGGCACTTGTAAAAATGTGGCATTAATTATGATATTTTTCCTTTAAAAAAAAAAATTGTAAAATAAGGCTTAAAATGTAAAAATGCAAAAACCCAGTAGTGTTTGTATTGGTTACTGAAATCATTCTCTACTAGTACTTCCGTTATCAGAATTTTTCTTTCAAGCAATGAAAAAATGAAAGTGTTTTCCACGTTGAATGTCATTAATTTTTTTTTATTTTTGTTGTCGTTGTTGTTCTTTTCTTAATATATTATCGGAGCAATCATTTTCAAATTAGATACACTTAAAGCTGTTGGAATTGCTTGATCACACAATCACAGAATCACAGAATTGTAGGGGTTGGAAGCGGCCTCTAGAGATCCCCTAGTCCAACCCCCCTGCCAAAGCAGCTCCTTAGCCCAGGTTGCACAGGTAGGGGTTCAGGCGGGTCTTGAACGTCTCCAGAGAAGGAGACTCCACCACCTCTCTGTGCAGCCTGTGCCAGTGCTCCGTCACTGCACTGTGAAGAAGTTCCCACGCACATTTTTGTGGAACTTCCTATGCTTCAGTTTGTGGCCATTTCCCCTTGTCCTATCACCACACACTGATCAGAGAGTCCAGCCTCATCCTTTTGCTTCTCACTCCTTAGGTATATATAGACTTGGATCAGATTCCCTTTGAGTCGTCTTTTTTCAAGGCTGAACAGACCCAGGTCTCTCAGCCTTTCCTCATAAGGGAGGTGTTCTACACCCTTTATTATCTTTGTAGCCCTCTGCTGGACTTTTTCAAGAAGACCCCTGTCTTTTTTGTACTGGGCAGTCCAGAACTGGACAAAAATGTGTTTGTAGAGCTAGTCTGCAACAGAAGAGCTTGCCTGACTCTAGAACACTAGTAAAAACCTCCAGGAATATGCACATTGAAATATCCCAATAGTTCTTTGGCTGTTTTTTTTGTTTGTTTGTTTGTTTTGTTTTGTTTTTTGTTAGAGTTTCTGCAAGCAGTATCACAAACAAACAAGTAACTAACTAAATAAAAATCTTAACCAGCAAAATTTGCAAGAAATCACTGGCATAGACTTGCTTATACTTTTTCTGACTGAGATTTCAGAAGACTTCTGCCCCCATGCTGTCACATGAGGATACCTACCATAAATTACAAATAAGAAAAAAGTAATACTGAGCATTAAAAAAAATCTTAGCTATAAAAAACTTTAGAAAGAGCACATATGCCACCCCAGCTTTCTGAACATCAGTAAATTGAAGATCTGAAACTGTATGAGATATGACAAATAAACATATCTCTCTCATATCATATCATGCTTCTCTAAGTCCGAACTAAAAGAGATTGTCCTCCTTCCTTCAAACTAGTTGTTCATAAGATAGTACTAGACCAAAACAGAGACCTGAGAGTTTTACTTTTCACAGCATGAATGACTGGGATAAGCCCTTTCATGTCTACCTTCTCTAGTTCTGCCTTCTTTAAAAAGGAGATGTTTCTGTTCTCTTTAAAATGGAGATGACAACACCAGGTTCTGCAGCTGTGTGTTGGGTTACATGCACAACAGACTGCACAAAGTGCACTAACTCCCCCCCCTTTTTTCTATTTCTTTTATTTCTTTGTGTATGCAGAGATTGATAGCAATCTCTTCTTTCCCCAGGGGTCTTGTAGTGCTGCAGGGTTGTACCAGTGTCCTGTGCAGGCCCCCATTCACCCTTACAGGGGGAAGAGGGATTTAAAATCCCAAGTCATCTTTGGTACCTTTGCCCTAGAGTGCTTGTTTTTCTTTAAATGAATTCATCCTTTTGAGCTATTTTGGGGTGGAAAAAGCCTTTCTTCTTCATGCTTGTGTTTGTTTTACTTTTGAGGTGTGATCAAAGTCAGTCCTGGCCGTGTAATCATATAATGCATTTTGGCTGCAGTTTCAGCCTCCTTTGAAATTTATCCCTTTTCTCTTGCCTGTGACAGCCAAACTTTACCTTCAGGTAGTAGAGAAGTCTTACAAACTCTTTTATATCTCACATCTGCTTTCAGACCATTAATCACCCAGACTGCAGACAGCTTCTCTCTTCTCTCATAGAGTGCGAGTTTGTCTAGACTAGGAATTAAAGGGTGAATTCTAACATGGTCCAGCTAACATGTTTAAATGTGGACCAGGCCATGCATCCTTTAACATACATTCAACTGGGCAAGTTGGACACTTAGGAAGAGACTATGGTTCAGCACGACAAGCACATGCCAAAAAGATGCTCTTCCTCATTTAAATTACAGGCCCTTACAAATTCAATGTAAATTTGCTATGGACTTCAAATGACCTAGAATTTCCTCATAACTTTTAGAATATGTCAATCAGAACAAGTTAAGTAAAAGTGTCAACTTATTATTACAGCTCTGATTTAGAAGCTTGGAATTACACTGTGACTCCGTATCTTGAGGGATCCAACTCCTTTAGCTTTGTGACCCAACTGCACAGTGGTTTTGAGTCAGTGATACTTGCTGCAGGAGAAGTAAAACATTCACTCACCTATCAAACATTTATTTGCAAATAGTAGCCAATTAAGCTTTTAAGATTAATTGCAGAAAGACTATCATCTTATTTTCCTTAGCTCCCAGCTGCTTATTTCCACCTTTCTCTGAAGATTTCCAGTTGACTGGCTAGAATTCCTCATCAGTGGTCCTGCTGTTGGTNCCCCCCACTTTTTTCTATTTCTTTTATTTCTTTGTGTATGCAAAGATTGATAGCAATCTCTTCTTTCCCCAGGGGTCTTGTAGTGCTGCAGGGTTGTACCAGTGTCCTGTGCAGGCCCCCATTCACCCTTACAGGGGGAAGAGGGATTTAAAATCCCAAGTCATCTTTGGTACCTTTGCCCTAGAGTGCTTGTTTTTCTTTAAATGAATTCATCCTTTTGAGCTATTTTGGGGTGGAAAAAGCCTTTCTTCTTCATGCTTGTGTTTGTTTTACTTTTGAGGTGTGATCAAAGTCAGTCCTGGCCGTGTAATCATATAATGCATTTTGGCTGCAGTTTCAGCCTCCTTTGAAATTTATCCCTTTTCTCTTGCCTGTGACAGCCAAACTTTACCTTCAGGTAGTAGAGAAGTCTTACAAACTCTTTTATATCTCACATCTGCTTTCAGACCATTAATCACCCAGACTGCAGACAGCTTCTCTCTTCTCTCATAGAGTGCGAGTTTGTCTAGACTAGGAATTAAAGGGTGAATTCTAACATGGTCCAGCTAACATGTTTAAATGTGGACCAGGCCATGCATCCTTTAACATACATTCAACTGGGCAAGTTGGACACTTAGGAAGAGACTATGGTTCAGCACGACAAGCACATGCCAAAAAGATGCTCTTCCTCATTTAAATTACAGGCCCTTACAAATTCAATGTAAATTTGCTATGGACTTCAAATGACCTAGAATTTCCTCATAACTTTTAGAATATGTCAATCAGAACAAGTTAAGTAAAAGTGTCAACTTATTATTACAGCTCTGATTTAGAAGCTTGGAATTACACTGTGACTCCGTATCTTGAGGGATCCAACTCCTTTAGCTTTGTGACCCAACTGCACAGTGGTTTTGAGTCAGTGATACTTGCTGCAGGAGAAGTAAAACATTCACTCACCTATCAAACATTTATTTGCAAATAGTAGCCAATTAAGCTTTTAAGATTAATTGCAGAAAGACTATCATCTTATTTTCCTTAGCTCCCAGCTGCTTATTTCCACCTTTCTCTGAAGATTTCCAGTTGACTGGCTAGAATTCCTCATCAGTGGTCCTGCTGTTGGTGGTTCCTGTTTCTCACCAGCATCCAGAGCTTATTTTTTCATCCCAGTCCAGCACTCCCTCAGCTACTATGAGTATTGGACCAGATATTTGTAATGCTATGCTTACATTTGGGGTGCTGAAACCTCTATAGGGCAGAGTTAATCTGGGAAAGACATGTTGTGTGTTTTAAATTATATATTCATGGGCATACAAAGCCAAGTTAAGCCAGGCTTTGAATGGAGGGTAAGAAAACCATTCACTTAGCAGTAAATTATCGATAGAGCAAAGAGTGGAAGACAACCATGATGGAAGAGTTTTACCTATTGCACTCTACCACTTCCTGAAGGGGGATTGTGGTGCGGAGGGGGTCAGCCTCTTCTCCCAGATTACTAGTGACAGGACAAGAGGGAATGGCCACAAGTTGCGCCAAGGAAGATTTAGATTAGATTTGAGGAGAAACTTTTTCTCTGAAAGAGTGGTCAGGCACTGGAATGGCCTGCCTAGGGAGGTGGTTGAGGCACCATCCCTAGCGCTGTTCAAGAAGCATTTAGATGAGGTGCTAAGGGATTTAGTTTAGTTGCTTAGTGGGTAGGGATGGTGATAGGAGGATGGTTGGACTAGATGATCTTGTAGGTCCTTTCCAACCTAATGTATCTATGAATCTATGAATCTATGAAGAGACCAACAGGCTTTTGGGTTTAGTAACCTTTTATACCAATAACAGGCAAAGCTCTCAAATCAAAGACCCATGTACAGACAGAGACAGTAATCAATGAATCAGTACTGGAGTATATTCCTGTTCCTGGAGTCTAAACTTCTGAAAGTGAATTAAAAATGATGGAACACTGTCTCCCACCAGCCTTCACATCCTAAGAGAGATAAGGCCAGCACTGCCTCTGTTCTCTGATTTTGGAAGCATTTTGTTTTAAAGTATCCATTTGATTAATAAGCTTTGTATAAATGATTAATAAGCCATCAAAGCCCTTAATATCATTTTAACTTGAGCTTTGTTTACTCTCAATTTGCCATCTAAAAAATGTTTATGCAACATTATGAGGCAATGCATATTTATCAAAGACTGCAGGTTAATGGAGGATGATCAGAAAAGCAGAGAGAAAACATGATTTGCCTATTAAGTTGAATTAGGAGAATTTGGAGGAAAAACGCATGGTAACTGTTACTCAACATCTGCCAAACTTTAAATCATCATCTTATATCAATGCAGGGCCTTCTGCCCCAAACAATATTCCAAGCTATGAGAGAATCATTTTGCATTACCTTCAAAACTCATCCGCCCCTCAAGCGGAATATAGTAACTATGCAGCAGCCTAGTACAATAATTTTGGCTACTAAAATGAGCTCAAACAGAGTATCAGAGAAAAACAACAGGATGAACAATGGAAGGCAGAGTACCGCCAGCCAACTGGAACATAACCAATACATGAGGTTATGTACTACTATTGTTTTTCCCCTAAAAGACTGCTTGAAAATTACAGAGATTACATCTGTAATGCCCCCCAAAATTGCCAAGTGGTGAACGCACGGGACTTAAGGAAAGGCAACTGAGGACAGCCATGCTACGTACTTCCACTGTCAAGTGTTGGACGTTTTCTACCTTGTCTAACAGTTGCTATGGCATGGCTGGGTAGACATACATTAGTGGCAACCAGGAATACATTATCAGGATGTTATACCCTCCCAAATGGTGATACACTCTCTCTTCTTTATTGCTTTTTTATTTTGATTTTGCACATGGAACGAATTTCACAGAAGATAATAAGGCTCTCTAGAAAACAAGTCTGCATAAAGTAACCATAAAGCCATATTTACATGGCCTAGAACTTATAAAGGTTAGCTCTGCAGCCTGCCAGATTCCCCAGACATGCCCACCATTTTATAAATTCACCTTCATGATAAATCAATGAAATTATTTTTTCATACAAGACTCTGGTTTATGATGTCGACACAGACAAAATGCAGGCCTTTTTGGTGACCTCTTGTTGCTGTTAAGCTATACCTCAAAAAAAACTTTCCTACAGTTTACATATGCCTGTTGAATCATCATGGTCTAACAGCTCCTGAAATCCAAAGATCGATCTCTAAGATTGCTCTAAGAATCCATAGCAATTTGACCCTGAACTTTGGTACAAGCCTGACCTTTCCTTTTCTGTTTCTTCTCATTCACTCAAGACATATGCATCAAATTACAAACAAATGGAATATTTCATTAGTTTTGTTCGGTACTGGGGCTTAGCAGATTTTATGTATGTAGCTGGACTAGGAGGATCAAGTTTTAGCATATTCTGCAGTCTCAGTCTATATGGAAGGCATAACTGTCCCATGCATTCTCATGTATGTAAGGTTGCAAGTAATATACCCACATGGGAGATTTCAAGGAAGTGTTTATCTATGTCCACCTCACACCAGGCAAATGGGTCTCTATATTGTTTTTAAAGTATGTGGTCTTTGGGTATATTTTGCCACCATCTGTGCTGGTCATGCTTGGGACTTTTAAGTAATGTATTCTCATATAAAGTGCATAATCCAGTTTGAGAATAAAGGAGCCCACATGCTATACATCAAAAGAAATTCTGACATCTTGAACACACAGTTTACCTTTACATTAATACAAGTAGTAAGAAAGCATTTTGTGTGTTATAAAGAGATTATGTTCTGGAACTCAGAAGGTAATTACAGCAATTATAATGGACTTCAAGGTAGTCTAAAGATCTGATGAGGGTCATCACTTCAGCTACGGTCTTTTGTTTGCAGCTTGAAAATGAAGACTGCAGACAGAAATTGAAGTCTTTAGTGTCAACTGGAATTACTCTGGATTTATCAGGGAGTAAAAGAACTCAGAATATGTTCCCACTGAACACTGTTGAGAAAAGGATGATGCAACAATATAATACATTCTCATCAAATCAGAGGCTGGTCCTTATACGATAAAGACTAATGAATTATCAAGTCAGTTCATTTTTGCTTATGCAAAAATTTAATATATTTGGCGAAAATCATATCATTTTAATCTATGTGTCTCCACTGCAGGAATGCTACAGATATTTTTCAGAAATTTCAGTTCCACAATGCAGTACACTAAAGTTCAAGTAACTTAGGAAAAAATACAACTGGAACACGCTAACAACAAAAATACTGGGTTTGACTCATCTTAAGTTTTAAATCAAACCAAAGTAATCAAATTTTTAGAGTCTGATCAGCTGAGAAATAAAGATATTTAATATGATTAAATGTGATTGCATTTGAGTATAAGGACTGTTCTTCCATTACTGCTTTGATTAAAAAAAGCAATCTGAGCTGTGAGGTAGAAAAGTCAAATGCAGCAGGAAAAAAGAGAAGAGCTTGAAGTTTCTTTTCTTAATATATATTATTTTTTTTTGTATGAGAAAATAGCATAATTTCAAGAATGAGCTTTTGCAAAACTGAAAGCACATTGCCAAAGTTTCTGTAATTTAATGTTCCTTCATGCTTTTTAATTATGGGAAATACGAAGATGAAAAAAAAAAAGAATAAAAAGTTGTTCTTATAGGATGTCGGGGAACAAGAATAAGAGATACATTTTCAAATGAAAAGTGGACTGGAAACCTTAGTTCTTAAGCTGGAATTTAATTGGTGCAATATTGAAGTTTAAAGAGTAATAAAGTTTTTGTCCTCGGGTTATGAGAAGAAAATTACCCATAACATTTTTTTTTTTATTATAATATCTTAGCTGCTTCACCAGTCTACCTTTTCCTGGTATTATCGTCATTACTACTCTGATCATTTTCTGTGTTTCATACCTTCACCTCCAAGCATTTTGAAAGGTGCTGAGAACCCCAGTGAACTTTTCAGATGAGAGGCGGAGATCAGTCACTGATCAAAATGTACTTGAACTGCAGAGTCTTCCGAGCTGTTTTCAGAAAGGCAAAATGTGTCTCTCCTTAGAGATGAGATAAATGGCAAAAACAGCACAGATCACTTGCTCTCACCTCCTAATTGAAAAGTTGGCTGCTGATCAAGAGCTGGCAGTGACCAGCTCAAACCATCAGGATGCCAATATACACTTCGACCTCATTCCTCTACCTCAGAAAAGATCAATCACAAATTAATGTTAAATTAGTGAAAGCGAGGACTTTCGCTGAAGAGAGAAATCTATAAAAATAGCATCCGATGAAATGATGAAACACAAGCTGGAGAGAAAACTAGCCTAGACTGTTAGTGGAGCAGTGTGCTTACTCAAAGCAAGTAAGATTGGCTGGATCCTTAACTGTATCTAAAACATGGTGTAATAAAACATTGTTGTGTGATGTATTTTGGTTTGTTTCAGAAGCAGTTTTTTAATCCATTTTCTGGTTAAAACATTTGTTCAAGTTAGCCAGTAAGTACTAAAGTACAGTAATACTGCATATTGTCATTCCTCCAAACCATTAAATGCAAGAAAAGTTTCTCAAGACTCTGGTTGTATGATAAAATGGCACATTAGAATGACTCTGAAGACTTCTTTCTTTAAACATGTTTGAATAGATAAAAGCCCTGGGAACCATACAAATGAAACATTAGTCTCTGCTTTTCTTACTCCTTGCTATTCTCTCATTTTAAAAATATTAAACACAAACCACTGAACACAGTAATGTAACAATACAATGCAACTCCTGGACACAGACCTCAGGTGGGCGTGCATGCCTGAATAGGCACTGTCTGTGTATCGATCCTTCCAGATGCACCTGGAGTGCTTGCCAGCAGCTGTACACCAGACATCCCAGCCTTAAAGACTCAGGGGAATAAGAGCGATAAGATATACTGGAGTAGTCCAAGGACTAATTTTCAGGCTTGGTAAAAGGAGCTTAAAGTTTATGTAGTTAAGAAATGAGTTTACGTACTTGAAAAGCTTTAGGGCCAGACTTCCGTGCTAAACATCTGTGGCTCAGACAAACAACTCAGAGAATGAATGTCCCTCCAAGTTTGATAATCCTCTTTTGTCTAGTTAAGAGACACAAGGAAGCTAAAAACAGCCCTTCACACATTCACAAACGTTTGCACATGCTCCCAGTTCCTGCCTTTAACAAAAAGACATCTAGGGAGGGAGGATGAACAAACAAAAGTGAGCAAAAAGGTATTTTGCAGACTCATATACCAAGGGCACTGCCTGACCAGTTCTGGTGGTCCATTCCAAGTGCCCAGGAAGTTCCTGTTCCCACCTGCCCACTGTCCTTACCAGGCAACAAGTCTCTTCTTCAGCTCTACCTTCTAATTCACTGAGCCTCACATACTGCTTCAGATTGGTATGAAAGATTAGGAACTATGGTACATGTAGAGTAGGCACACTGTCCATTTGGCTTTCTTTGACAGGCACATCCTTAGTTCCCCCAGCAAGTACCACTGGAGCTCAAGGTATAGAAAGAAGCCACTGAAGAAATATCCAAGACAGCCAGCATGGCCTCAGTAAGGGCAGATCTTGCCTGACCAATCTGGTGGCCGTATATGATGGAGTGATGGCATTGGCAGACAAGGGAAGGGCCAATGATATCTTGGGCTGCATTAAAAAAGAGGTGACCAACAGGTAGAGGGAGGTGATTGTCCCCCTCTTCTCAGCTCCTGCGAGGCCCCATCTGGAGTACTGTGTCCAGGCCTGGGGCTCTCAGCACAAGAAAGATGCAGAGCTCTTGCAACGGGTCCCGAAGAGGGCCACTAAAATGATCATAGGGCTGGAGTACCTCCCCTATAAGGAAAGGTTGAGGGAACTGGGCTTGTTTAGCTTGGAGAAGAGAAGACTCCGGGGAGACCTCACTGTGGCCTTCCAATACATGAAAGGAGTGTATAAACAGGAGGAGGAACAACTATTTAGATGGGTTGATAGTAATAGGGCAAGGGAGTATGGTTTTAAACTAAGATGGGAGATTTAAGTTAGATGTTAGGAGGAAGCTTTTCACTCAGAGGATGGTGACACACTGGAACAGGTTTCCCCAGTGAGGTTGTGGATGCCCCAACCCTGGAAGCATTCAAGGCAAGGCTGGATGTGCTTCTGGGCAGCCTGCTCTAGTGGTTGGTGACCCTGCCTTCAGCAGGGGGCTTTGAAACTCGATGATCTTTGAGGTCCTTTTCAACCCAGGCCATTCCATGATTCTCTCCCTGCCCCATGATTCTATGAAATACCTGAGGAGCTCAACACTGCCAAAGAGCACCAAGACAGTATCTGACAGAACTAAAAATAAACTCTGGGTTTTCTAATCTCAAGTCTAGGATCCTAATGAAAATCCTCACCTTTCATTACAAGAGTGAAAAGAATAATGATGTATGATGACACCCTGAAAGATTCAGCTAAGATTTCTCACCACAGACAGTTTAGTTAGCAAGGAGTGAAGAAAGAAACCTAAATAAAGCATCTCTAAAAAACAAAACAAAAGAAAAAAAATTGTACAGCCCACCAGGACACAGAAACTGATGGAGGTGCTGGAATAAGTTTAATTATGGAAGCATGAATGACATCCCTATAATAAAACAAACTAAAAAGTCAACAGAATGTCCTTGCCCTTTATTAAAGAGTTGTGTGCATTTGTTCTCTGATTCAGTGCTCCAGAAGTTTACCTCCCTGTTACTGGTTCCCTTCATACTATTCTGAGTTATATAAAAAAAGCAAAGTTCAGAGACATGCTGCTCTCATAAAACTGAAAAGCATTTATTTATCATATTTAATCCTTGATTTTCCAGAACACCCTTATGAGATAAACAATCTCATTTTCATGAGGGTCATGGTGTAGCAGGAATTATATTCATTTCAAATTTTTGTGCCATCATGCTAACATCTTCTATGAAGCAGAAAGTATGTCCCCACACATCAGTCTGAGAATGTGAGAGACACCCTAGCTTAGTGCTACTTCAGGAGATCAGAATTCATCTTTCAGCAAATGTATCACTCCCTCAGTAGTATAACAGAATAAAATCATATCATTGTGTGCCTAGAGAAATAAAGAAAAGTCTCTCTTTTTCAGCAAGCAGGGTAAAGATTGAGTGAATTTTATGATTTAGCAAGAGCGTGGTGCAAAATCTGCAGAAATCATTTTAGATCCTTCCTATGGTTTTCAGAGAGCTTGCAAGCATGCCCTGTTTTAGAAAGATGTTTGAGAATCATTAATTACTGGCCTGAGTTTGTTATCAAACACTAAAACACTTCATGTGGAAATTCTGACAGTTGGCAAAGGTTGATTAAATTTCAATTTCAAAATAGTTCCAAATCTTCAAAGCTATGAAAGTCTGGAAAAATTAAGGAAAACATCATCTACATTTCTCATTTTTATACAGTTTTGTCTGGAAAAAGTGGTTTAAACCATCTCATCAAAATAGCTGAGAAATTTATAAGATTTCCATGAGCTCTGGACACTTGGTTTGTACTCTCCAGTGAAGTACAAACCACAGACCCAGATAAAGACACTGAGCCCAAGCAGGGAAGCCATGAGCTGTATGAACAACTGTAGTTGTGTCCATTTTCCATCTCCTGTAACACTTGCATAGTTCTACCCCAACAGTAGATTGTGCAAAGCTAAGCCCTCTAGGAAGCCTATTAGGTTTATTAACCTCTAAACAGTTGTGGTAGACATAGCACTGTTCCAAATCTCCCATAATTTATGCAACAAATTTAATAGAAAATAAGACATATACTAGTACTTATAACTCCAACTGAATCTCATTTTACTGTGTTGTCTATTTCTTCCCACACTTTCTTTAATTTAAGCACAAACATGACCATTTCAAACCAGGTGCTTGAGAAATATCTCATCCGAACACCACGCTGAACATTAAAGCACCACCTCCCTATTCCACGTTCATTGGTGGAGTGTTGTCCATGATCAGAGCTCCCTTGCTCTTTTGGTCCTCTGTCCAAGAGCACAAACTCTACCTTCAGATGTGCACTGTCTAAGAAAATGCTGACTGCCATGTGAGAAAAGCAAGGCAGATATTTGGGTCTCAAAAGAAGAGTTAGATATTGATTAATGGCTAACCAGAAGCCAAATTGCCTCCATAGAAGCACAGGTCCCACTGATTGCAGCTCCTAGAACAGCCCTGGTTCCATGTAGTGATGGTACTCCTGTGCCAACGACCCTTCTGAGGGGAAAGATGAGGTCCCCAGCTCACTCCTTGCAACATCCTGCTAAAGCTTTGTGCCCTTTTGTTCACCTTCAGCATCTCTTCCATGGGCCAAAAATAATATGACCCTCAACAGAACTATTTCTTCCTGATTAAGGCTGCAACACAAATGGACCAAAGCCAGGAAGTTTAATTTTAAACTGACACTTTGTCCTTTAATTCCAGCTGTCAAGGAGGAGAAGAAGAAAAAAGTAAATCAGCTTCACAGAGCAAGTTTTCCAGCCCTAAGTTTTAATGGAGTTTCTATGTCCTGGCTTTTTATGGTTTATGTTCCAAGCCTATCATTATTCAAGGAGCTGAATTGTTCTTTTTCTTTTTCTTTTTTTTTTTTTTTTTTTTTAACTCTTTTAATTTTTAAAGTGAAAAGAAGAGAGTCAAAAGTCTTTAATGGAAAGTTCCCCAATGCATATTAATTATCTAAGAGACCAGAATGACTGCTTTGGTTAAATACATATTTATAAATCTTTTTAAAATGTATAATATTTACTAATTGATTATAACTGTTCTAAGGATACCCATTTCTGTCTGAGCAGGTAAATAATCCTTTACAATTTTTAATTAGGCCACTTTATTACAGTGATGGGAAGAAACAGCTCTCATGATAGGAGTCCATAGTGTTACTTTTGCCTTCCGTGCTCAGAAATTTCACCCACAGACATCAGGAATCTGTCACTTTATGCAAAATGTAAACATTCCAAGAGTCACTGAAAATGTTATACACATAGGGCCCCTCATTTATAAAGATTTAGGGAGAAAGCTCCTTTTCTCACCTGCCACAACAGATCACTACTTTTAGCTTTATGTCTTCAACTCCGCATTGCGAGTTCTACTAGTTGTAGGTTTTAGACCAATTTGGACATTCCCTCAGCTCTGCTCTGAGTACATGCCAGTCAGGACACACACACAGAATAGAACAAAAACATGACTCCAGCCAGTTATGTTGGAAAGTTGCTTGCAATCTAGGACTTGAACTAATAATTTGGCCTCATCATTACTTGTCATTACTACTTCCCAGATTTCCGGCATTCAAAATATTGATCCAAAACATTAACATTATATGTATCACACACTAAAGATTTACTGGTGAAGTTAGTTCAAAAGCAAGGGTATTGCTTCTGATTCACATTTTTTAAAACCCTAAGGCAAAGCCATGGTACCCATTAAAAAATAAAAATAAAAATCTTGAGTGTCCAAAAAAGCAAATTCAAGTTTCTCTTTGCAAAGTTTGTTATTCAAATGCCACACAAAACTTTTCCATGTTTACTTCCACATGGAAGGTCTAAACCATTGACAGTTTTTGCATAACCTCAGATTTTGTTACAGAGAGTTTACTCAGCTCTAATCTGCAAACGAAATCCACACTGACGTCAGCAGCTGTTTTGAGCAGGGATCAAGGGCACACTATGCAGTCCAGGCCCCCTCTGCAGATAACCCAAAAGGAGAGTTTTGACCTTATAGCTCATCAGAGAAAGTTAGATGTCAGGTGAGATACCTAAAAATAGCCAGCTTCGATCCTCACACAACTGTTCAAACTATAGCATAAAAAATTCGTGGCATTCATATCCATTTTATATCTTTGGGAAATTATGCAACCTTTATTTTCATATGAAAGCCTGTTTAAGCTATAACGTAGTTGAATTTAAAACAGACTGTCCACCTGGTTTCCATCTTTACGCAGGTGATGTAAGTTTGAAAACAACTGTGGCCACAGATTTCATGTGCAAAATTTTGGGAGCAAGTGTAGCCCTTAGGATGGCATTGCCCGTGATATATGCAAAGCTACAGGCTCCGAAAGCACACTGAAGCAGAACTTTACTCTAGTATCCACTTCTAGAGAGGGTTGCTCCCAAGTTTATGGTCGGAACAATGGTGAGAAGATGAGGGTATTTTAAACCAGTACTATTGATTCTCATTTACTTCTGCTAGATACAGAGATAATATTTGCACATACCTATGAAGTTACTCTGTGGAAAATAATCTATTCCACCTGACAAAACATGCAGCCCTTTTCCCAAGGAATTTGCAAATAAAAAGTAAAGAAATACACTTTGATGTTAGAAAATGGGGACCTGCTGATGAGTTTATTTTGAACCACCAGCTCCAAAATCCAGCATCCAGTCACACCTTTACTTTGGTGAAGGCAGGAATGAAAATCCAGGCTCACTGCTTACTCACAGTCTCTACAACAAAGGTTGTTACAAGGACTGCTCCAGAAGTAATGTTTCCAATTTTATTATGTCAGCCCACAACATCAGAGGCAGATGTTGGTAGTATGGCAGTAGGGGTTGAACCTTCCCGCCACCATTCCATTACACTTCATTGCTGTGCAACAGATGGCAGCAGAGGGGCAGTCTGACAGAATGGCACCTGCCTTAAAAGTGCATATTAGGCAAAGATCTGTCATTGAATTCCTCCATGCAGAAAAAAATGGCACCTACTGACAGTCACTCACACTTGCTGCATGTTTATGGAGATCAAATAGTGGATGTGAGCACAGTGAGGTGATGGGTGGTGCATTTCAGCAGTGGCAACAATGACATGAACGATGAACCACTTGACCGACTTCTTGACCAAAATGATGTGGCAATGTAAACAAAAGGTTTACTACGTATTATGCAGTCTCACATGCAAAACAGAATCTGAACAGTCTTACTGCTTCCTGAATTATATTAAAAGGTAATGAGGGGAGCCCAAATTAATATACGTAACCACAGATTATATAGATCTATCATAATCTCTTCGCTCCTTTCTAAACAAGTCTTTAGTTCTTCAGTTTTGTGCACTATAATTTATTTCCAGTGATTTTTATTTGGAGCACACCACTATTTTTGTTAGAGAGAAGTCTGGTCATGATTGCCAAAAACTTTCCACTCGAGGGGGATTAGCCTGTAGAACACGTTATAATTGCTTCCTAGTCCTTCAGCACCATTTTCAGTGCCATGCACATCAAAACCTTTAGTCTGTTTCATTGTTTAGTTTGCTGCACAGTGTATAGAATGTTATACAGAATTGTCCACTGTTCCCAAGAATGTAAACATATCAAAAACCAGCACGCGGAATCAGAAACAGTTGTATCACAATTCCTAAATGTAAGGTACATAGTTAAGGCTGTTTATAAAGCCTGAATTTAGAAACTTTTGAATTCTGAGGTGTTAAACAGAAACACACTCCTAATGATTTTGCTCATATTTCAAAACTTTCTAGTAGCAACTCACTGGAGCTTTCATGGGTCAGTAAGGAGAGCACAAGCAATGAAATTAAGCCAGTACTCTTGGAGCATGCCAATCTGTCTTCGCTAGATCGCTATACTTACTTGAATTGCAACAAAATAAAAACAAAAACAAAAACCAAAAAACAAACAAACAAAAAAAATAAAATAAAAACAGGGCTCAGCATAATAAGCCATCTTCCCTACCCACATTGTCATGTCAGAAAATACTCATTTCACAGCAAAAGTAGCCTACTCTTTCCCCCTCCCACAGTGTGTACACATAGAGCACGTCTCTCCTTAAGTGCATATTTTACAAGCTTAGCAAAAAGCCCTACACAAACTGTACAGAACTGCATGTCCAAAGCATGCAATTTCTAAAGGGTCATAATTCAGTCAACTGAAAACTGACATTTTCACCTGCAGAAGTGCACCTCACCGCTTACTGTTATTTCAGTAGCGTGAGCCAGCTTTCCACTCATAAACATTTTACTTAGAAGGCTATTCATAAACAAAATGGCCACGAGGATTTTTGTTTCTATTAACAGAAACATATTTCTCTTTCCACTTTGCTCAGAGCAGATCAGATTTTACCTCTGACTTCCCCCACGCAATAGTTTACTTTCAAGCCATCTTAGTACAGAAAAAAAAATTGGCCCAAGAGGTGCCATTTTCAGAAACTTATGTATGACTAAAAAGGAACAGGAACTAACCACAGAAGAACAGCACTGGTATTTTGTTAGCTGTGACTTGACCTGACTTGACAGGTTTATATTTTAATGTGGATTTCCTCCCACCAGGGAGATTGTTATGCCCCATAAATCCAATATGCACAGAACTCCAGTATCAGCTAGGGCTGGAGGATGAAAAATACTAGTGACAAATACAGTTTGCCTTAGGTATCCAAAAGAGAAGTCTCTGGAGTTGGAAGGAACCCAGCCATCCTCTCCACAAAAGCAAAAAATTCTCTCTCCATGCTGCAAACTCTCAGTTGCATCTAAGGCTAAAAGCACATTTTAAATTGACAGGGTTAAGAAATCTGGAAGCCACAGGTATGGGTTGTTATCCACGCTTCTGTGGTTAGCAGGCTATTACACCTCTGCAATAGCTTAAGACTGCCAGAATCAAATGCACTTGGGTTCTTCACTTCCTTGATGCTTCGAGCTTCAGTCTCTCTCTCAAGAGTGAAGTATAAAGAGATTACTAGGAGCAGCATCTCATACCTTCTCCTCTCCAACCTTGTAAATCTGAAGCTGCCCTTGGTTAAAAAGCTCTGATTTTAAATACTAACACTGCTTCTCTCCTTGTGTCTTTCTCACTCTTCGCTTTTCTTTGCAGATTTCAAGGTGATGACAAAAGAGAGAACAGTCTTAGCATTTGTTAATACCCACTTGACCCACAAAAGAAATTCACTAGCATTCGCAGCTTCTAATTTAAAAACCATTAGACCGTTCCGCTTGGCGGACCAGATCTAAATATTCTTAAAGGGGTGGTTTAATTTAATCATTACCTTAACAAGCCCCCTTTTAAAATGATGATCCGCCAAATTCAGGGGATTTGTTTTGGAATCTGATCCAATAACTGGCTTTGTACAAAGAGAAGCATAGCCGCATCTGATTTGGTTCAGAACGGGGTGATAATCATGAAAATTACTTTGCATATTTAATCACTGTGAAAACATGAGTACAAACTACTTTCTAGAGATTACCTTAAAAAAAAATTAAAAAAAAAGAAAACCTTCAGGCTTTGCAGTAAGCATGCCAAGTACTTTGATTTACAGAGAATTATTTGGATTTTATAGAAAATTCAGTGTTTCAAAGACTTCAAGCTAGTAAGCTACTGGCAAAGAAAAAAATTAAATAGAAAAAGCAAAAGAGTTTTGTATAGGAAAATAAAAATTACGTTGAGATCAATTATATTTTTATTCCTTTCCCTCTCATCCCGAAGTCTGTGCCACTTAACAACATCGATTGGAAGCGAATACATTGCACAAAATCAGGAGTTCTCCCATCCTGTCAAAATCTCTCTCTCTAGGCTTGCTCCCCCGTGTTACCTATCACCAGAGTGGGTCAGAAGCTGGCAAACGGGGCATCAAAGAGAACTTTCATAAGGTTTGAAATTGGAGAGTTTGCTTCAGCAGTGCTTTCTGTGAAGGGCTTAAGGGGAAAAAAACCCAAAAAATAAAATGAAAAGAGGCCAACAAACAAAGCACACAATCATCATCACCCTGTAGCTTCAGCTTTTTCTGTAGATCTCATAGCTGAGGTTCAGTGACACAGAGCATTTTGAGAGAAAGGCCCATAGAGATCAGCTCTTCTCATCTAGATTAGGTAGATAAATAACACCACATAGACTAGCAGTTAGCAAGGGGTACAAAAGAGATGTGTACATACACATGACTTACAAAAATTTACCCAAGCTGAAGCACCTGGATGCCAGGTGAGCATTGCATGGTACGTAGAACTAAATTTGCTTCTGACATGAACAGGCACAGTTCCACTAAAACTATCCAAGCTACCTCTGCTTAACACTTGGAATGAATTAGGCCCTGCCTTTATCATTAGCTATTCTTAAATCCTTGCACTTATGAGACACCGATGTTTGTAAGTAACCTACAGAATCTGGGAGCTACAGTATAGGCAGGATATCTGAGAGATAACAGTCACAGGCATCTTAGATTATGAGGCAAGCCGTTCCAAATACTTGTGGAAAGCATCTTTGGGTGTTTACCTTTCTGTAGCTGCTGCACACAAAAAATCTCATATAAAAAAGTGTGTAAAGTTTGCTCTCCAAACTAATGTAATATATACAGAAATATATATGTATCATAGGGGTTGCTCTACTATGGACGCATATTTCTATATGTGTTACACACAAATGTATGGATATAAATATATGCATACACCTGTATCTTTTGCATACTTTTCATATAGAGTACATATTCCTTGAAGCATTATATGTTCCACAGCTTCAGCAGTCTAGAGGTTAATGAACAGGCTTTTTCTCACATATGCACAGAACAGATAATTTTCTTTACTGTTCACGATAAGTTGAAGGAGCATTTGAGTGACAGATCAATTTGTCAATCAACTACAAAGTGTTGAGGAAGCTTCCTCTGCATAATTTTACACACACAGATCAAATGTGACCTCTGACTGCACAGTGGGTATGGACAGTCAAGGTTATGGAGTCCAAAGGAGTCACTCAAATCAGTTTCCTTTCCTGAGTGCCTTGTCTTTCTAGGGTTATCTGTGCACTAAAATAATCACACGATTTCAAGGGAATGAAGAAAAAATCCTCCTTTATTACTTTTAAGTGCATGCATGCATGCGCAAGGAGGGTGTGTGTATAAATTTGTTGTGGAGCATGAATGTCTATGTTTTTATTTTATAGCCCGAATTATGTTTTAAGGTCTCAACACAGAGCCCCTGGTTCTGACATCTCATGCAGTTTCTCTTGAAAGCTATGTTTTAATAGCAGCACTGTTCATTTAATGTTAGCCACTTCAGATGATTTCTTTGCTAAAACCTGAATTATGAAAATCGCTTGTCAATTACCCTGGGTAGCTGTGTAAAAGAATTATTGCACATTCACAGTGAAAAGAAAACTTTATTTTCCCCACTTTCCAGTAAAAGCTAATTCAGAATAACTCCATTTAACAGTTATTTTATGCTGAAATACCGAATACCTCAGGGAGTCTTTTAGGGATTTTAAAGTCTCTTTATTTATAAATGATTCATGCTGCATTTTCAGAAAAACCTACAATTAGTGTGGGAAGCACAGAGACTCCTTTGGGAAAGGTAAAAAAAAAAAAAAAAAGAAACATGCATTATATACAGCCTTTTTATCTATTGTTGTTTTGCAGTGGACTATAAAAAGAAAAGAACTGGAAAAAAATGGGTAGGAGATATTTTATCTAACCTTTTAAATATATGCCTTGGTTGACAGTATTTTGTGAAGTAGTTACCCTTATGATTTGTACAGCCCACAAAATTCTTTTAATGCAGGTTTCATTTTGGTTTGCACTTTCCAACCCCAGTTATAAATGAGCAAGCTAGCTAAGAGGAGAAGCTTTCTGTGGTAACACAGAAGGACAAATCTTTCCTTCCGTTACCCCCTGGTGAGAATCATGGTCACTAATGTTTTCATATTGTTTGCTGCCTGGAGAGGTGCTATAACTTAAGGGTCTTTTAAATGTTTACACCAGAAGGCATCAGAGATCACAGGGCCTCATCAGCTTTATAGTGAATCTTTATGCTCCCTCACTCCAGACAGCAGATATATATTGCCTTAGTAGTCAGCACTGCAGGAGTTTGTGCACACACTGTCCCTGGTATAAGGTGGCAAAGGCAAAAAGGCAAGGATTGCTCGAGATCTTCAAGGTTCCTGCAGCTTTGCCCTTACAGTCGGAACCACAGCAAAGATTGCAGCCTCCCTGCAGCAATCGTCAGGTTATGCCCTGCTCTTCAGGGGAAATGGTTTTAAACTAAAGGAGGGGAGATTTAGATTAGATGTCAGGGAAAGTTTTTCACTGAGAGAGCAGTGAGGTGCTGGGACAGGTTGCCCAGAGAGGTTGTGTATGCCTCATCTGTGGAGGTGTTTAAGGTCAGGTTGGATGGGGCCCTGGGCAACATGATGTAGTGGCTGGCGACCCTGCCCACAGCAGGGGAGCTGGTATTTGATGATCCTTGAGGTCCCCTCCAACCCAAAGCCATACTATGATTCTTTAATTCCGTGATTTAATAAACCAGAAACTTAAAACTTCATTCTAACAGACCTTTTCTGTGTTGATGTTAGTCATTAACAAAACAGTGCAACATCTGTGTGAGAGCTGCACTCACGTGAACTGCAAAGCCAAACTGATACTAATGGTTTCAGAGGGACAAGAGGAAATGAAAATATTTTTTTCACCCATCTCCATGCTGCCTTTGCACTGATCTTGGTACAAGTGACAAACCTCCAAATGCAAACCAAATTTCTCAGGTATCAGACAGGTCTCCTACAGCTCTTCTATGGCAGCAGCATTCGGTAAGGTAATTGCAGAACTGGAAGTGCAATCATCCTGACCTGCAACCATCCAGACCTCTTTGCTGAGATGCAGAGACAGCAAGAAGGACATGTGGAGATAATATCAGCTACTCATTTCGTTGGCTAGATGTATAAATACGTAAGGTGTGATATGGGTTTCGTTTTGCTACTGATGCAGACCTAAGCCTAGAACTGTATGAAATCTGCATCACAGCCTTATTGGCTTGCATCCATCTTGACTCTTTCCCAGATAATTCCCAATAGAGCTAAGGATAGCTCTAAAGTTAAGCAGAAACTCCTAACAAGCAGTTATGTGATATTTTTCAGTAAATGTCAGGGAGTCATATACATGAAGCATCAGACTACATTCGTACCAGGATGTGCTGCAGCACTACCCCAGTAGCTTGGATAGCAACAGGTGGAAAGTGAAAAGGAACCACTTCAGTAACTGGGAATACCAGCAAGAACGGTAGCAGGAGGCAGCAGGTAAAAGCAGAACACTGCTGAGGTAGTTACTGTGTGTCAGCCCACTGAAAAGAAAAATGGGGCTCTTAACCTTTGATTTCTTAACACGGTATTCTGTGTTGTTTAATTTCGCACATAATGTCACATGGCAGTGCTAAAAATTCATAATCCACAGCCTATTCAGTATCATGTCCAATGTAGTATCAACAGAAAAACTAACAATCCATTGTGCACCGGGCTTTCTACAATGTTCACCAAACAAAGAGTGGGCTTTTTCATCCTCTTTTGAAACCATAAAAATAGCTAAGCTAATCTAGCACTTCAAGTATCCTCCATGCAATTACTCTAATTATACCCTTCCAATTAAGAGTAAACTATCTGCAAAACTCTCCAGAACTTGGTGAACTGGTGAGTTGTATTACCATGACAGAGAGAAAAATGGAAAAAGAAGAAAAGGGAAAAGGAAGGATGGAATATAATTTGTTTAAAATAATCTCCAACATGAACCTACTCCAGGCAAGTTTTCCCTGCCTAAGAGACATCAAATGATGTTGTATGATTTCCTGAACGTTGTGGACCTAAGAAGAAACAGCATGATTTCTATAGCAGAGGGTTTGTTCTTTTCTCCATTTACTTTGGAACAGACATTCCAACCAAAGAGCAGAAACGGATCAAGATTTGTGCAGTTTTCCAGACACAGAGATTTTTTGTGATTTTCTTTTCATGGGAAAACTTCTGGAAATTGAGGAGTAGAGATCCTGATAGCTGCGAAAGGAGAATTAGCAGAGTGAAATGCTGAATCTTGAGGGTAGCTTCACTATTTCAGCTTCCTGGTAAAGATGAGGAGCCAAATCACTTAGACTTGTTTCTCAGAATCAAATAAAATATTAATGATTGGGAACAACACACCTCATATTGCCAAAGCAGATTAGGCAGTATCTGCGTGCAAGTCAGCCATGATCTTCACCTCATCTGGAGTCCTGCAATCTCTCAGATGAGTTATCTCAGAGTTTTAGACATCTCATGGCCCAATTCTTTTATATTTGCGTGTGAATCCCAAAAATTCCAGTGCTTCTATATCATGTTGATTCACTGTGAGCATATCAGGAAAAACTCAACAGTATAAAACAGTAGACTCAATACTATACTAAGGAATGTAGAAACAATGCTGAACTAAAAGCAAATTTTATTCTTGTGTTACCTCCACAAGAAATGCTATCTCAACTTCCACAACAAAAAGAAGATATAATTATTTCATTCTTTTTTTTCTTTTCTGTTTTGTTTTTGTTTTTCCCAGAGAGGAATGTAAGAAATAAGTTTTAGGTAATCAATGTAATATGAGATGACAATGCAAAAAAAATCAATGAAAAATGACTTCATGAAAAAAAAAAACTCCTCAGAAATATGCAACATGGAAGAAAACATTCCGATGTTTTGTTTTTACTTTATAAATAGGAAGGTAAGATGACTATGCCACAAAAGTTCGATATTGAATGAGCAGGTGTAATACCTGAAACTGCTTTTAGTCCTAAAAATAAAAATCCAATTCACAACAGTCTCTAAAAAGGAAGATTTAACTTTTTAAAGTGCTTCCTTACCCTACTTTTTTCTACTATAATAAATAATGCCTCAGCACTGAAACTGCAAGCTTCATACTGACAGTTTGCTACCCTCTCTCTCAAGCCATAAACTGGTGTTGAATCACAACAGTATACATTTCAGCTTCTGAATGAGTGTTGTTAACTGCAAACCAATCACAATACTTTAATTCACTGACTAAGATAATCCTTAAATTTGATACTGAGCAAAATCCAAGAAGCAACCTGGTGGATTTGTTGGTGGATACTCCAAACAAGATGGGAAAGGCTCAGGATCAAGTTGGTCTGGTCCAGTTAAAACTGCAGGTCAGCCATTCCTCTGTCAGGAGATCTGGCTCCTCAGAAAGTGCTGCAGGAAGTTGTTGTTGTTGTTTATTAAAATAATAATAATAATAATAATAAAATTAGAAAACCACCTGTTTCCTTCCTGCAGCAGTGGCCTTCCAAGAAAGCTAATTTCAGTGGCCTTCCAGTTCACTGGAAAGCTTTCATAGATTTCAGGCCA
Organism: Odontophorus gujanensis; assembly: GCA_013399175.1. Lineage (NCBI taxonomy): Eukaryota > Metazoa > Chordata > Aves > Galliformes > Odontophoridae > Odontophorus > Odontophorus gujanensis. Next base: position 200,370 of record VXAB01004856.1, read on the forward strand.
CAGGATTAGTGCCCAAATACAGCAATGTGACTAACTTTAAGCCTGTTTATAATCTCAGTTAAGTCAATTAGGCTGCCAGTATGCACTAAGGTAAGCATATCCTGAAGTACTTTGTTGGTGTGGTGTGATTATCCCTCCTGATGCACATAGTAACTGCTAACCAGGACATTGCACAAACCTGCCTTCTGCCTTCAGCTCTAAAATGCATCTCTTGAGTACTTGATGCACATCAGCAGTCCTGCTTCAACTCTGCTGAACCCACAGAAGGGCTGAGCAAAGAATAAATAAAGGGATGCTTCTTTCTGATTTTGTGCAAGGTAATAGAGAAAGTTAGATGTGCAGTTGGATTCTTTGACAGCTGAGTAATACTCACCTGCAGTGTCTCTCTATAAAAAGCAAGACAAAACAAACTTTCAGTTCTGAAAATTTTCTGTGCAGAACCATTTTTCTGTCACCTGTTTTACATGAACACTGCTCCTGGACGTAATATGATCTTGCTATCACACAACTCAGAACCTCTCTACTCTAGGTATAGGCATATCACCGGCCAAGCTACAAGGTCCTTGCAGCCAGCCTGCAAGTGTTGGTAATCTAGAAGTAATGTATTAACCCCTGAATGAACTTGACCAAACCATTTCAAAAACCCCAAGAATCCTTTTTTTTTTTTTTTTGGAGGGGTCGGAAGGGACCCTTAGAGATCATTTAGTCCAACTTCCTATGCTTCAGTTTGTGGCCATTTCCCCTTGTCCTATCATCACACTGCTAAGAAGAGTCCAGCCTCTCTTTGCTCCTTAGGTATTTATAGACGTGGACCAGATCCCCCCCGAATCTTTTTTTTTCAAGGCTGAACAGCCTTTCCTCATAAGGAAGGTGTTCCGTGCCCTTTATCATCTTTGTAGCCCTACATTTCTGAGGGCAAATTATGATCTGTTAAAACTACGTTCAGCACTCAAAGGCCTTCTGAATTTCCTTATCCTCACAAGCTTCTGGTAAATTGCCAGAAATCCTAGCAAGACTGCACTTGAGCCTGCCTGACTTACAGCAGCTTCTTTTGATGGCCTGAAGAATGAACTCAATCTGCAGTGGAAATAACATTGCTCTGCACTACATTCCAGGTGATGGAAGCCTCCACCTGAAAACTGTGCAAGATCTCCACAGTAAATCGTGTAAATCTGTCATGTCAATACGTATTCATGGGGTTTTCAGAGTTTGGACCGTTGCCATACAGACATCTCCCTATCATCTGGACGTATATTTAAGGACTTGAAAAGCCAGAGAGCACTGGCCTAAGCTGTTACAATACATGTCATCTCTGCCATGGCCACTGTGCATCTCCCCATTCTCTAGGACCAGACGAAGCCTTATGCACAATGCAAGACTACAAACAGGACAAGGCTCCTTCTTGATGCAGAAGGGTGTTTCCTAAGGAGAAAGGACTACCACATCTCTTGGAACATCCTGTGCAATCTTCCTGTATTAGAGAATAGACTGAACAATTATAGGCAAAATCACATTCTCTAGTCTGATTTTTCAAATGGTAAGAACAAAATTTCTCTTTGCATATTTAAATCCAAGGGAAAACATTAAAGAAGTGGTACTGTACTCTAGCAATAGCATCCATCACAGAGCAGGATGGTATATTCAATCCTATTTCCCAATTTAAACTTGTTTTCATATACAGGCCCTATTCTTAGAGTTAAGTTCCTCCTGAGGTATCCGCTTGAATGCACTGTGTGCTGCTATCTCAGAATTATCTGCTTTTTGCAGCTATCCCAACATGCTAATTAATAACGTGAATTCACAATGGGAGTTCTTTAGCTGAAATCACAGCTAGGAATAGATAAGAAAACAGTATATATTTTTAATTTTTTTTTTAATAAACTGCATGCAGTGGTTCTGCTTTGTCATTTACTATCCATCATGGGTTGTGACATAATGAAACATGACATGATGTAACCAGTAAGATGACCCAACATAGCATAACCAAATGCAAAATCATTCATTCTGACTAAGCACATCAGAATCTTTTTTTAATTATTTTTCTTAAGTTCTACACTCCATCCTACTGCTAACCAGTTAATTCTACTTAGGTACCAGGTATGGGACTGCAGCAAAGATGCTGGTGTAGAATCAGTTGAAACATCACGTACTGATAAGCAGGAAGATAAGTATCATGCACAAGAGATGGTAAGGCTGCTTCTGAACTAAGGCACAGAAGGATATGAATCTTTCTATCTGTCAAGGTGTAACACACTGGAGTGCTCATGGTATCAACAGAATGCATCAGCTCTGTACTCTGATGGCTTTAAAGGTCAGCTATCCTGTACAAGTGACCACAATGAAAGAATTCTTGAATTTATTGAAAAAAATTCATATTACAAGAGGGCTGGCTGATCCAGAAGTAATGCCTCCTGTTTTATTATGTTGGCCTATGACACCAGAGGCAGATGTTGGTGGCATAGTAGTAGAAGTTAAACCCTCCCACCAATATTCTACTCCATTTTTTTTTTTAATTTTTTTTTTTCCCATGTGACAAATGGAAGCAGAGGGGCAGTCTGACACAGAAGTATATGTGAAGCACAGATGCGTCACTGAATTCTTACATGCAGAAATGATTGCACTCACTAACATTCATCGACATTTGCTGAATGTTTATAGAGACCAAAGAGTGGATTTATGACCAAACATCACAATGAGGTGGTGATACATTTCAGCAGTGGTGACAGTGATGTGAAACAACCCGCATTCTGGACAATCACGCAAAGCTGTCACAGCATTAAACAACAAATGTCTCAATCAGCTCATCTACACCAATCAGCAGATTACCAGGAAACTGTATGGAGCTGAACATTGGCTTCAATGAGTTGGAAACAATGGCAGCAATGTTCGAATATCAAGTCTGACTGCTACATCATTGATGTTGACTAAGATAAAGTTTGAAACTTTGAAAGGGGCCAGAGAAGAAAACAACCTTTTCCTTGCAACATGGTAACAGGACGCATTACCAGTTTGAAGACTGGAGCATACTGACAATCTCGGCTGGATTGTCCTACCACACCCACAATATATTTCAGATTTTGAACCTTCTGATTACCATCTGCTCAGGCTGCTGAAAGATGGACTGTGTAGGAACCTTTTAATTAGCGACAACACCATCACTGCAGTGATGGAACAGTGATGGTCACCTCCACTGGAGCAAATATTTATGAGCACGGCCTGCAGGCTTTCATACATTGTTGGTGAAAATGCATAGTGAATGGTAGTGCCTATGTTGAAAAAAGTGTTCTGTAGCTGCAAGTTTGCTCTATTAAACAGTGATATTGTGCTCTCTGTATCTGTTGTAGTGTCCATGAAAATGAACAGGAGGCATTACTTTCAGAGCAACCTACATACATCTACCTTCCAACCCCTGCCATTACTAACAAAGCACATGAGTAGGTGACAGACTGTACAGACATGCTTTTAGAAATATTAACTCCCAGGCACAGTAGCAAGGGTTAAGGAGAGAGTTTCAGATTTAAGTTCCCCTCATTATCATTCAGAAAACTATCATTTAATATTAAGGTAATTGTAACACAAGGACATGAGTCATGCCCTTGTGTTACAATTACCTTTAATATTAAATAATAGTTTTTGTAATGGTAATTTCCTTTGGGGACGTTTCATTCTAAATTAGGCAGTTCTGAGTGATGTCTGTCTTCGCAGATATCTCTATCAGCTGCTAAAAGCTCTCCTACAAGTGCACATCCATAATCTATAGGCATTCCAGACCATGAATGCTGCTCCACTGAAGTCATTGTCCTTTCTAATCTATTAACAGCTTGACTATTTGACTACCACAAGAGTCATGATTTCCCTTTTGAAATCTACACAGAAGAGTGTATCCCTTGCTCTACTGTATTACTACTCCATCCACATCCTTAGCTGCCTGGTTACAGTAAAACCTATGACACTGTCACATCAAGAGGTGGGCAGCAGAGAAGTGATAGGGTTTGACTTCTCATTCAGATGACTGTCTGAGGGTGGAGTTGATATTAGGAGCTGGAAAAAAGTTTTTGAAAAGAACTTTAATTTGACTATTAGAAAGTATTTCCTAATTAGAAACACTGTGAGCTCAGAAATGACAGGAGCTTGTGCGCCATACCATGAGCAGAGTTTCTCTATAAATTATCACAACCATTCAAAGATGCATTATATTAAAAAGTCATTTTCAGAAAGGCATTATTTTAAAGAGGAATGGACAGACACTAAAAACAACAAGATCTTACTTGCAATGGACTATGAGAGGAAAAGTCTTGCCAGTAAGTCCTCAGTATCCCCTCTGAAACTGCATAAACAACGTGGACATCTTTTAATTTGCACAGAGCCTCCTGCACTCAGAACTGTAGGAAGACCTAGGCCTCCTTGGGAACTTTTGGGCTACAAAGCAGGCGTGAGGAACACCAAGACCTGCTGCTGTGTGGGAGCTCTTTGCCAGTGGCACGGACCATCTCTTGAGTAGGGCACTAACATCCTGGAAAGAACTTGTACCACGATGCCTATTTTGCAACAGAGTAAGAGAGGGAAAGTGTCAAAACTAGGTTTGACGATAAATGGTTCTACACACCACTTTACCCCCTAAAAATAGGCAAAAAAAGTGCTGCCATTCTTCCTGGTCCTCACAACGCCATTAAATGAATATCACAGAAAGGGGAAGTTCCAAATTCCTTGGCACAGTCATGACAATTAAGGAAGTTCAGAAGGGGGACTAAAATCTAATTCTAAGTGTCTGTAAAATTCCTGAAAGCATCTCAATTTCCCTTCCTGATTAGTATCTGGGACAATGTCAAGCTCTCACCAGCAAAAGATATATATTGCAGGTATAAATTCTGGAGAAATTGGGTCTCATAAAGGAATTCTATTTGAAATGACCATAACTTCAGTGTAGAAGCAGTTTAAAGAGCTCTGCATTTTTATCTCCAATATTACTTGCCCTTGTCAGTGACTGTTCAGCCAAGTTACTTTCCTCGTCTCTCTATCAGAACTTTGGGGCACAGCTAAAGGTTAGATGAGACCATCTTCTCCAGTTCTTTAAAAATCCCACATGATTTTACACAGAGCAAGCAAGCTCTGTGCAGCATCTCTACTACATTTGAACAATGTAGGCAGTGAAATATGGGTGCTTCAGATCATTAGTCAGGTAATTATGATCTTCGTTTGTTTGAGTTTAATTAAAATTAGTCTCGGAAAGCATCCATTACAAGAGGTCCTCACAAAACAACCGATACACAACAGTCTGCAGAGAGTAAACAATCTCAGTTCTCACCCCCAGCTTAAAAATAATTATAGTAAGAACTCACTAACCATTTAACATGCTTTCCTCTGCAGGTATCACATAATCACAGAACTGTAGGGCTGGAAGGGACCTCTAGAGATCATCCAGTCCATCCCCCTCCCAAAAGCAGGCTCCCTAGACCAGGTTGCACAGGCAGGCATCCAGGAATGTCTTGAACATCTCCAGAGAAGGAGACTCCACCACCTCTCTGGGCAGCCGGTTCCAGGGCTCCATCACCCTTACTGTGAAGAAGTTCCCATGCACATTTGTGCAGAACTTCCTATGCTTCAGTTTGTGGCCATTTCCCCTTGTCCTATCGACACACACTGCTGAGAAGAGTTCAGCCTTGTCACTTTGCCTCCTGGTCCTTAGATACTTATAGACATGGATCAGATCCCCTCTGAGACTTCTTTTTTCAAGGTTCCAGATCCAGGTCTCTCAGCCTTTCCTCGTAAGGGTGGTGTTCAATGCCCTTTATCACCTTTGTAGCCCTCCACTGGACTCTTTCAAGGAGATCCCTGTACTAGAAGTACCAGGGAGCCCAGAACTGGACACAGTACTCCAGGTGAGGCCTCACCAGAGCAGAATAGAGCGGGAGGATCACCTCCCTTGACCTGTTGGCCATATTCTTTTTAATGCACCCCAGGATCCCATTGGCCTTCTTGACCACCAGGGCACACTGCTGGCTCACGGCCAATCTGTCATCCACAAGGACACCCAGGTCCCTCTCCTCAGAGCTCCTCTCCAGCAGGTCATCCCCAAACCTGTACTGGAGCTTGTGGTTATTCCTCCCTAGGTGCCAGACACTACACTTGCTCTTGTTAAACCTCATCCGGTTTCTTTCTGCCCAACTCTCCAGCCTGTCCACATCTTCCTGAATGGCAGCACAGCCTTCCAGCATGTCAGCCATTCCTCTCAGCTTTGCATCATCTGCAAACTTGCTGAGGGTGGACTCTATCCCCTCATCAAGGTCACTGATTATGTTGGACAGGACTGGACCCAGCATCGACCCCTGAGGAACACTGCTAAGTACAGGCCTCCAACTGGACTCTGTGCCACCGATCACAACTGTCTGAGCTCTGCCAGTCAGACATTTCCACAACCCACCTCAATGTCCACTCATCTATTCCACAGTGTGTGGAATAGTGTGTCACAGTGTGTGACAGTGTCAAATGCCTTGCTGAAATCCATGTAGACTACATCCAGTGCTCTCCCCCCATCCACCCAGCCAGTAATGATATCATAGAAGGCCACCAGGTTGGTAGAGCATGACCTCCCCCTGGTGAACCCATGCTGACTACTCCTGATAACTCTCTTCTCTTACAAATCCCTGGAGACGAGAACAGTATGTTCCATCACTTTTCCAGGGATGAAGGTGAGGCTGACTGTAGTTGCCCAGATCATTCCTTATTGCCCTTTTAGACGACTGGAATGACACTGGTTATTCTTCAGTCTTCAGGCACTTCTCCCATTCTCCAGGACCTCTCAAAGATGATAGAGAGTGGTTCAGCAATCACCTCTACCAACTCCCTCAGTGTACGTGGATGCATCTCATCAGGGCTCATGGATTTACGTACTTTGATGTTGCATACTTGCTCTCAGACCATCTCCTCCCTCACCAAAGGGGAGCCTTCCGTTCTCTGGACCCTTTCATTTACCCCCATGGTCCAGGAGTCCCAAGGGGGACTACCCACAGTGAAGACAGAAGCAAAGAAGGCATTCAGCATCTCCGCCTTCTCTGCATCCCCCATTAAATTTCAAATCACAAGTGAAAGAAAGGCACCATCACTCTCTCATTTAATTCACATCACTTAGATAGGGGAAAAGAAGGGATCAAAACTCTGCTCCACAATTCATACCACCTGGTTATCTGCCCCTGATATACCACAAAGACACTCACCAGTATTTCAGTAGTAACTTGTCTTTGCCTACTTGAAAGGTAAATCCTTTGTGCAATTAAGCACAGCTCAGCTGAAGACAAGTTTTGTACCCACTTAGACCTGTTCCACTTTTTTTTTTTTTTGAGCTGCAAACCACTCCATTTAAACAAATTTATTTTCTTCAAGTGCCATTCTGTATGTATTTGTGGCAGAGAAACATTCATCTTTAATCTGATGAATGCTTCACCACATGCTAGGATGTGTGTTTCAAGGTATATTGTCTGAGAGATCAGTTCTCAGAATTCATGGGGTGGGGGTTTACAAAGAAACAGATGTAGAAATGCTTACATGTTGTGACTAAAAGCTGACTGGCCCAACTACATGAAATAATACAGCTCCAAAATTGAGACTAGCACAGGCTTAATGATGCAAATTTCAGTTTTATAATCCTCATCAATTTCCAGGAAACAATGTAACATAGCAAAATTAGGGGGAAGCAAAGGGTTTCTCTGTTTATTAGGTGCATGATCCAAATCCTGTAAAATTCTGAGGCAGTGTTTGCATAGAGAATAATGGACTTTGGAGTGGGCTCTGTGCTGGAATTATTCCTGGCTGTAGAAGCAAAAATGCCCCCAGCCACAGAGCTGCAGACATGTACTTTATATGCAAAAATACAATTCCTTGGTGAGAACTCTATACATTATGCTTATAGGAAAAAGTTAAATAATGCATCTATCCGTTACTGTTGTTTTTCTTATTAAGCAGAAAGGGATGAATTCGATATTCAGTTCAAAAACAATTTTTGGAGAAGAGGAGGGTGGGGGTAGGTGAATAAATGTATGTAAAATCACAACATGACACTAATGTTCAATTACAAAAAAACTTTAAAGAACTCTATTTATTTATTTATTTATTCTAATTCTAAATCCCTACCACTACACAACAATGTCACATTTTAATGTAATATCATGTCCAATGCATATTCATGAAATAAAAATCTTGGCAGTGGCACAAGAAAAGTGGGATGAAGTGTGTTTGGTGGAGTGCGTCACGTTTCCAGACCAGCGGATTTTTTGATTAAAGTCCCTTATCCGTTTTATCATGCATATCCACTCTCTGATTAAAGTGATCTGGAGCTGACACTCACAATGTCAGTATGCACTGAGACCCTTCACACAAAACATGGTTGGAATTTATATGCTTTAAAAAAAAAAAAAAGAAAGAAAAAGGGAAGGGAAGGGAGGGGGAGGAAGAGGAATAGACCAACTGAACCTGCTACATTAAAATAAGTATATAGGTATATACTTATATATGCGCATTGGAAAATACATATTTTGAATTGTTTGTTTTAATCTCGTGTATTTCTTTTTAACACTGACAGGATACTAATATCACATTTTATTTCCATTTCAAAAAATATATGTGGTGTGAGTTCTTTCTCTTTGTTACACTGGGCTTTCAAACAACATGCCTCCACGCTGGGGCAAAGAACAGAGTGAGCTAAGGTCTCCCACAGCCACCAATAAATAATGAATTTCTCCAGACTTACATGCAGGCCTTCCTATTTTATTTTTTTTCTTTTAAACTTCATTAATTAGTGTATCATATCTTTATACATTTAAACCACAGCTTATCTGTTAAGAAAACTGATTGCACAGCAGCAGAAGTATGTAGATGTTGCAAGGGGAAGTTTAATACAGATCCACAGATCTCTGCTCCAGCCTCAGTAGCTTCCAAGTATGTTTATATCATCCTGTTTTCAAACCTCAACACATTTAAGTGGATGCAAATTATCCAGGTACAGGTCATATGCTTGAAAACACAAATAACCGTATTTCTGGTAGAGATGGTTTAGTCCTCCTCAAACTTAAAAAGCTTGTGGTCACATTCTTCACCTCAAATGCAGAAGGTGCTTAAGAATGAGCTCAACTTTAAGCTCGAGATCAATGAAATTTAATTACGTACTTGAAGTGTTTGTGAACAAAAGGATTTCAATAGTATCGGTAACAAAGGTTTTAAAAATGTTCTGTCTCTCTAGAAATACAACAGTCTTTTGCATTTCTAAATACCGAGTTCCATCCATGAAATAATTATGGAATGGCAATTTCAGTTACAGAGATATTTTTACAGAGGTCTCTGAGGTGCTTTTTAAAGCCTGCCTTTAAGCTCAAGAATTCTGGATCTTTTGTTAAGTTTTCAGTAACTTGTAATTCCTTAATAGGTTTAATGTACCCCATGTAACTTAGGGTATTTAATAAATGACTTATGTAAAGTCCAAATGTGTCTGAACTACATTCTCATTTTCCTATTTTATTTCATTGAGGGGTGGGCTAATCTGTTATTTTGTTTTTGTTTTTTGTTTTACTGGGACTGGGCAAAACAAGCTAAGCAGTGGCATGTTTAAGGTCCATTGCTGTTACTCTTCTCACATGCTACTCATACATTAGTTTTAGTGCCAAAGTTCAATCAATATGCTATCCCAGTACTAGGCTTCTTCTGAGCAGTACTACCAGTCATGCTGAACTGTTGCCACATTGCAACTTTGACAGACACTGAGTAAGAATTAGTGAAGGACTGTCAAATTATTTTCACTGGTGAATTAAGCCTCTCACTTCATCATAAACTTTAATAAAGCAAATACAGTAAGAGTCTAGGGAAAAGCATATTCGTTTCATTTACTTGCAAGGGCCATGATTTGAAGATCTCCTGCATTTAACCCTCCAAAAAACACTCCAAAACAGAAGCTTATTCTTTCTGTTCACCAGAAATTCATCATCCCTGCATGACAATCCTGAAAGAAGAGTAGTCAGAACTTGAGTATAAAGTGTGGAAATACCAGGAAAAGCTTTTTGGAAAAACATTGCCAGCAACAAAGTGTGTTTTCATCAGCACTGAACATAAACTGCCGGGCAGTTTCACAGCCAATAGCCCAGAAGCAAAGTTTCCACACATCAGTGGTGCATACAGCCACAGTGGTAAGTGAAATCTAGCAACCAGCATTGCTTCTCCTGTAGAATACACTTCATGCTGCCCTGTATTTGCTGTGAATAAGGGGAAATTAATTCTACACTGACACTTCTGATAGATCCTTGAAGGCAACTTGCAGCTATGACAAATACTGTGGATTAGGTACAATTAAACCATGATAGTGACCTATGCAAAAGTGATACTACAATGAACCAGCTCAGCTACTAAATACACTGAAGGGACTGCAGCACTAAGAAGCTGCAGCTTTCCTATCACATAGAGCATACAAGAGTGCCTCATCTTGTACATAGTTTGTCTTTTCTGCCTTTAAGGATACTTTAGAATGACCTAATGACTTCAAGCAACAGTCACAACTATAAACAAAGGCCATGCTCTTGTGCCTCAGTTATCCATGACTAAAATCCTAAAGAAATACCAGAAAACACTTAATTAGGCATTCCACAATGACAAACAAAAAGAAAATCACCACCAAACAAAAACCCAAACTTTTGAGTGGTTGGAAGTCTGATCATCGGCATCTAAAAATTTTCCAACTCTGAAATTATGTCCTATGTTTTCAGACCAACTGCTGTGGAAGGGAAGCACTCTAAAGACCAAAGCAAGTTTCAATTACTGACTACTGCTCTGGGTATTTACTTGTGATTTACAGGTCAGGAGTCCATTGCTAGTTCACTGCAAAGATGCATTTCATCCCAACAGGGAACCTCACATTCACTTGCCAGTCTGGCCCTTTGTGTTCAGTAGGTCATTTTTGAAGACTCATTACTAAGCACCTCTGTCCTCACTTCCTATACGACTGTATAAGTAAGCACAAATTTTTTGTTGCCCTATTTTTGCCCCACACATTCTGAGTGGAAACAAAAGGTTGGACTCTTCTCCCCCACCTTTAACACTGCCTTTAGAGCCAATCACCCACGTTCTCTGGGTGGCCAGTGGACGGCAGCGAGCATTTGAAAGGACTGCTTTCATCCAGCTGTGAGCAGAAACAGCAGGTGAATCCTTCCCCCAAATTTTTCTTTTTTATTATAGGATGACTCGCTCAAGGGACTACCTTAGGTAAAACAAACAAAGAAACAAATAAAAGCTATACCAGACAATTCTGTAGATGCCAAAGGTGAATGAAATGAATCACTGAATTCTTACCAAATGCTTTACCGCCTACATAGCACAATTAATGAAAAACTGAACTTTTCCTCCAGGTGTCTGTGCAGTTATTTCCATCCTTTTCTATCATGCACATATTTACTCACTACCGTGAGCAGCACGAGAGCCATCTCAGAAGGAAAGATGAGTAAAACCACCTTATATGTAGCCAAGGCCCCAACTAGGCTGAGAGGCAGTTGCAAAATCCTTCACTGACCTCTTATTATTCTCCATGGAAATAAAGAGCTCCATTTGCATGTGGTACCCAGCTGAGCACCATTTGTCCTGTGTGCTGACAGTGGAGATTTGCATGGATGAAATCAAAGATATACCTACAGTACTGAGAAATTGTTTAGATAGTTCAAAACCCAGCTTATAGAAAGTGCACAACTTTTCAAGGAGCTCTTTACAAAATGTTCACAAGCTGAATATTATCCTTAAAAATGTAGACACGCCCAGTTAGCAAATGCATTCGAAATTTTGTGATTCTGTTTACAGACCTCTCCCAGAAAAGGCGAAATAAATTAAAAATAAGTAAATAAAATTACATGGTACAGATTAACCATTCAGCTCTCACTGAATACTTGTTAATTTGCGCCCCAAATGGTTGCCTTGTCCCCACTTATGACCCAAGACTGAGCAGAAGCAATGATAAACTAGGATCTCACATCACTTAATGTCTCAAATTACAACTTCCTTACATTTAGCAGCTATACAGCACTAGTCAGTAGTACATGAGGCATTATGAATAATGAATAACTTACTACAGTATAATTGCCAAAGTAAATGAATAAAGCACAATCTCTGTTGCAGCATCCTTGCTTTTAAAGAGTGTATTCTCTTACTAGAAGGAGAAATGAAGACAAATGTTTGTGAAAGATGCAACAGCAGGAGTGTTGGAAAGAAAGAGGGGATCAACAAAAATCATAAATGCATACACATGTACAATTACACAAGTGAGAAGAGCTACAAAATGGTGAGCTCAAATGCAAATCTGGGAGGGGAGAAAAAAAGAAGAAAAATAAAAGCAAGACAATGGAGGCTTGCAAAGCATTTGAAAGTGCTCAGAGGGGAAAACATGGCTACAAGGGCTACTAACTTCTATACATGAGCAAGCAGACATTTTCTGACGCCAAATGTTATTTAAAGGCCTCCCACTCTAAGACCTGAGGCCACTGTTGATTTCTGAAAACTAATGCTTCTTGGTATACTGTTAAGGCAGAATAAGGCGCTGTCTACCTAATAAGGAAGTGTTCAGCACAAAAAGTAAAACATTCCACTTTATTCCCAAGTAAAAAGTCAGTTAACCTCACCCTTGGGCTGACCTCCTTTTGCAAGGGCTGAAGATAGGGGTCTTGAACCCAAGTCAAAATTCAGTGACCGAGGCATAACCTGCAGCTGTAAATCATCTGTGATGAGTAAAGAGATGACCCCACTCCCTAATTAATTTGTCACTGCTGTTCTTACATATTTCAGTTAGTATCTCAACAAGGTGGAGGGAATTTACAGGATCTCAGAGTATGCTTTTCCCTTTCATAATGACTAAGTGTAAATGCAAGTGGCGCTGGAGTGCACACCAGTGTGTTTGGGAAGAGTGGAGAGGATCAATTCTGTCTCTCCCTCTGCCTCTCAGGTTTTTAATTCAGCTGTCTACTCCACATATTCAGAATTGACACAGAAATACACATGGCTACCCACATACAAACAACATACTGTACTCTACACAGTCTGTGTAATAGATACATGTTATGAATATCAATAAAACACACAGTTTCCAATTAATGGGATCTAGAGTTGGGGCTTTTTAACTTAACTCCTATAGCTTCTTTTTGAAACTTCTGCATATATTTTCTATTTTTGAGGGAGGTTATAAATCCTGTTTTAATGTTTTGCCGTTTATGCAAATTTCCAAATATAAAGGCATATGGTGACAGAGTGGCACTAACTATCTGCTTTTCAGCATACATTCCTTTGCTATTACAAGAAAAGAAGGCCTGATGGAAAGAAAAAAAAAAAAGAATAAAAGGAATGTACAAATTGACAGTGCATTAGCATAGCATTGGTACAGATTTCTTAGCTTTACTCTTGAACTCTGATTCACTAATAGCTCTACTGGCTCCTGCAGGGCAACTGTGGATGCTCCTTCATGTCACAAGGTAGAGTGGGTCCTCAAGTTTATAATTATAGTTTTAATCTGGTAGGAAAAAAAAAAAAAAGAAAAAGAAAGGAGAAGATTTCTGAGTCAGAGGTTCTCCTCACACTGGCAGCCTCACTGTGTGGGTTTCATGTATCCAGTTTGCATTTTGCCTGATAACGTAGCAGGCACACCACGCTATTCTAAAACAGCAGGATTATTTTCTCCATTCTAATTGATGAACAGCTGTGCTGTAATAGACTACAAAGCACAGCATCACTGATCTCTCCTCAGGCCACCCCAGGAACTGAAGACTCCACAGGGAACCAGAAAAGAATGAAAGTTAAAAAAAAAAAAAAAAAATTTGAAGAGAAAAACGAAGACATCAAACATTTCAAAATATCCTCTTCTGGATTACTACTATTATTCAGTATCGCATTCGGCAATAATTAATTCCAATTTTCCCTGCAGTAACTCTGGTGTATGACCTAACCCTAAAACATTTGCACATTATAAAACATAAATATCAGCTCTTTTGAAAGTGAAATGTTAGAGTCCATAATCGTTTGTCACTGTGCATCAGTATTTGCAACATTCAAGACACTCCTGGGATCACGTGTTTCCTAGAAGTGCTTTTTGTCCCAAGAAGCCCACATTAGCCAATCATTAATCTGCTAGAATTCATTATCTGTTCCTTCATTGTACTTCATGAAAGCTATTGTTATTATTCCATGTCTCACTATGGAATTGTAGCTCATCTCAATTTTTGCCTTGTCTATTTTAACATGATACTACATTAAAGTGAAATACACTGATCTGAAACTACCCAACTCAGTTTGGAGTCCAATTTGGCTTTTCAGCAGAAGGTTAAGTGATGGTGAGGGTCAGGTTCAGACTCACTGCATCGGAATCTGGCAGGGCCTTCTTGAAAAATTTGTATCTCAAAGGTTGGAAACCTTGAGCATCACTGAAAATATCTGATTATTTGATGGGGGGAGACTTCATAAATTTAGCAACATTCCTCAACTTTCCATTACCTTTTGCTTCTGGAAATGGTTGTTTGACTAGTATTCGAAGTATAATAGTAGAGTCATCTTTCTATTTTAGAGACAGTCTAGAAGCAAGAATCAACTTGATGTCTAAAAGATAGATATGCTTCCTCTCCCTTGCCAGATGGAATGGGGGAAAATCAGACTCGTGATCCTAATTTAAGACCCATTTTGTCTTTTCGTGCTCTCTGGGAGCACAGAAGTGCAAGAAATAGTTAAATTATGCTTCTTGAATCAGTGAACCAGTTCCAAAAGCACAGACTCAGTTCAATCAAAATTAGTGACAAGAAAGCAATCTTCCCATTCTGCTCAGCAATGGAAAGGTTTTGTTCTTATTTTGTGCTACTGGAAGTGATTTGCTATATCTTTCCTATAGGTAAGCTGTGTGCTTATGTGTTCCTTTGTCTAGATAATTGTTATCCTGCAAATGAACACAATAAGACTTCCGTTTACCTTAATGCTTTCAAAAATAAATAAATAATACAAATAATAAAAATCTCACAAATATAAGAAATCAATAACCATCCACAACAATTTACCAAGGATTCAGTTTGAGTAGAAGAATTCAAATTGCATTGATTTTTTTTACAAGGAAAAAAAGCCAGTTGACAATAAGCTTCAACTAACAAAATGCCATGTGTACACAACTGGAAGGGATTCAGAAAGGCAGTTACTTAAAACCTGAACTGCCAATTAAGACAAGTAAGACAGCTTTGAATACAAAATCAGGCCCTGGACATTGACACGAGTTAGTTTCCATGCCTCAATTTAACTAGTAATTACAGGAGGGGAAAGCAAAACCACAAAGAACTGTAAGACCCATATCTAGGAGAGGTTTCATTTAGTGCATATGCAACCACCCATCATCTGTTGTGCTTAGAAGAGATGTGTAAGAACTGTGTTCACCAGGATAAACAGAGTGCCAAGTTCATCTGTGGTATAATTTAAGGTGTTGATTTTAACTCACCAAGGTCTTTAAAGACTTGACTATTCAAATAACCACCCTTCTCGCTTTTCTAACTGCTAACTTCTGCTAAAGGGCACAAGATAAAAGCCCCAGACTGAAAGGTCAGTTGTCTGTTAGATGAGAATCACCAGTGAGGAGATGGCTCAAAGCTCCTCTTGTCGGAAAGGCCTCAGGCTTCTGAGCAGGCTAGAAGGCACATTATGTTCTCAAAAAATCACAAATTATAATGGTTTGAAGGTTTGGGGATTTAAGGGGATTGTTTTTCATGTTGTTTTTTTGTTGTTGTTGTTACGTTTTTTTATGTCATCTTGCAAATCTGATTGAGCTGATTAGCAGATGTGTGGTCATCTTGTTAACTGTCTTTATTTGCATTGTTAATTTATCATGATTTGCTCTTGCTCACAGAATAATGTGGAAAGCACATTTCAAAAGTGATTTGAGAAGAATAAATAATAAAATGTATGCTGTATGAAAGCAGAGCAAATTTTTCACGTCTATTCTGTCAGAATTCAACCTTTTTCAGCCCATTCCTAAGTCCAATTGTATGAGGAGTTCAAAACAAACACCAGGAACACCTTAGTGGATCACATCTACTTTTCCTCAGCACACAAAAAACATAAAGTAACCTTTGAAGAACTTATAGCCTACCTAAAATTCTGGTACTGCCTCTGCGAACAAGCAGTGCCTAGAGCAAAGATGTCTGGTGAAAGATAATCTAGAAACATGTTTTCAACATCTGGGCACCTTGTTAGAAAACCTTGAAGCCACTTACATCAAGTAGTGGTAGTGGGGTGGGTTGGCCCTGACAGCTAGAGAGAAGGGCACACTCGGCCAGAAAGCATCAGCTAAAGGACCACAGTAATATGGTCAAGTGACAGCAGCTGGCTGTCAACAAGCAGAAATGACAACACAGAAAGATCTGGGTGAAATATAGGAGTGGACTAATGGTGACCTCTCAGCAAGAATGTAATTTAACTCAGCTGAGGGGCATCAACAGGCTGGATTAGAATACAAGAGTGTAGTCCAGAACCAATCTGGTCAGATTTTGCCTTTAGCTATTCTGTCACCATCTGTAGATGGGGCTTTCTTGAGTACTGGCAAGAAATTGTAAGCCAGGGAGAGCCTGATACACACTCTTCATTACATCAGAGTTTGATCAAATTTGTGAATGAGGAAGAGAAATCAGTATAGTTCTGTTCTGCAGGTTTCCAGCATGGCCGTCAGAGGTCTCAAACCCGTTGGCCCACAACTAATAAACACAGACTATGACCCCTGCCAGGCCACGTAGATTTGGTGGTTTCTTAAAATTTAATTAGATGTGGTTTTCTTCAAAATGCAAAGAAACATTTTTTCGAGTTCTCAAACCTCAGACTCAGACATGTCTTGGCTGAACAGGGAAGGATGACAAGGTTGAAGACAAACACTTCCTTTTAAATTTCTAGAATCAGAAGCCAAAACAAAATTTTGAACATAGACAGTTCATCTCCTTCATTTTCAAAGGGAATGCTGGGATAAGGAGTTGTGTTCACAGGTCTTCTGAACACAGTAGTCTCATGCTACTGTGGTGCACTGGGATCATAATGAAAGAAGGAAGTTTCTGTAAAGCAACCTGCCTATAGCTCCAGATTTCTACCAAAGTCAGGAATAAAGTACATAAACTTCCATAGAACAGCCTTGCACATGCTAGAAAAGCAGAGACAGATTTCTCCAAGAAGTTATTCTATTCGTGCCCTTGTAGTTATGTCCAATATTTTGAGAATGGTGTAATAATGAACCTTGTAAAAGTACTGCTCTCTACAAAGTATCACTGCATTTCTGCTGTGACCACTATGAAGCGCTTTTTTGTGAAAGGAAAGAATTAATCTAAGTGGGAAAATTACTGGAATGAGAGAGGAGCTCTAATGGTAACCTTGGCATCCAGCAATTTCACACATTAAAATATATTATTTAAAAAAAAAAAAACCTACTACAGTGCTTGTTGTGTAAGGCTGAGCTTTCTACTCTTCAAACTATTAATAAGGGCTTCCCATTGAGACGACAAATACATGCCTGATGCATTTTTAATCCTGTGCCAATACATTTGACTAAAGCTGTTTGCTGTTTCAGTGACAGGATTTAACTTGCCCTTCTGTATTCAACATTTCTGATTATTAATGACATTTAGAAAACACAGACAGCAGCTGTAAAAGTTATGGTCAATGTTGTAAAAAGTAAAAAGATCATCAGTTAAAGGGACAAATAATCATCATGTAGTAAATGTGATTATTTAATAAAATAATTTTTAGTCATTTAGTGGGTTCAGTGAAATCACTACCATAACTAGGAGAAATATCTTCTGGTCCACTGTTAGAAATTGCCAATGTAAACTGAGAACAAAAAATTGCAGCCTTTTCATATCACAAAATGTGTGATATAAAGCCTGTATATGTACAAGTCCAGTAGTATTTACAAGAAAGCATATTCTAAGACCCACCTTGGTTTGAATATACTCTCGCCTATAACTGCTACCATAAAGACATCCGCACTTATATCAGAAATGAGTCAGAGACCACTGCTGAAATGTAATATACCTTTTTCTTTCTGAACATCTCTGAAGTTCCAAGCAAATTTTCTCCAAATTTGCAAAGAATATTTCCCTGAAGAAAGAGGAAAAGCACTGGTATCTCTAATGAGACAACCAATATAGGGATCACATTGAGTTAATTTTTTACCAGAAGAAATGGGAAAATAACTCATCTTTCCCACAGACTGATTATTATTCTGTTATTTAAATGACAATGTAAAGCGAAGGTTAAAACAAAATTACACATGGTGATGATCAACTAGTGACCTCCGTTGTGCTGTTCCATTACAGCATGCAGTATTAATACACCAACAAAATGCACACACAGTACTGTCAGGCACCACTGCAAATCAAACAGCACATAACTTTTGTTTTAACCATTAAAGGCTCTAAGAAATACAATAAGACAGACAGAAGAAAGCAGGCTTGGATTCTCTAAAGGTATCCAGGAGAGGCACTGATTTGTATTTTCATTGGTATCCTTTTTAAAAGGCCTTCAGCTGTGCCAATACAATACATTAAAAACCTGACCTTTCTGAACACAATGACAATACTCTGTATATCTTACCCTATAACACAGGGAATCAATACTGTATTTTACTAAATGTGAGTTAATTTTACCTAGGGAAGGGAATTATTGCTGTTAATACTAGAATTCTCATTTTTCCTCCTCCCAGTCACTGAGTTTCAGGTTTGCCGAACCCTATCACTGTTTAAAAAAGGTTTTGAGAGATTTTAATAGCTAATAATAGGAGGAAACATAAAAGGACAAATCCAATTTAAGTGAAAGGGTTCCTGTGTAAGCATTACTTGTCAGTCTTTGGTCGTACTGTATAGGGACCAGCTACAGAGCAGTGGCAGCAAAGAAATATAAAGTCCAGATTTAATTCTGATACAGAGAAATACAATTTCAAAACCGGACGTCTTATCATAGGCATGTCCCATTGGAGAACTCATTTCCCTAGCAAAAGGCTGTCACTGCCATTATGTTGTACAAGGAACCAATTTACTACTACAGCTAAACAGGGTTACTGGTGCTGTTGGAACTTAAGCATTTGAAGTTATCGCTAGAAAAAAATAGCATTTCAAATGTCAGTGAAATGGGAAGGTATAATTGAAAAGTATCAATCAGAGAAGCAAAAGGGTTTAAGAAGCTAAGACTGCAGTTTTAGTACTGTCTTCCGCCCCCTCCCCTTCCTCTTTTTATTTCTTTAAGCTTTTTTTCTCAATTTCCTTTTTCTCATTCACATGCAAGTTCAGATTTAGTTCTGTAAAATAAAAGATTCGTGCTTGATACTTGCTCTGCATCAGACATGACATAAATTTTGGTGGTTTTCTTCTACACTCTAGTGACCATAGTTTGACAACACAAAACTCTCAACTCAACCTGCTTTCAAAGCTCCCAATCGTTAAGACATCTAAACGAATGAAACAAAGCACATTTAAATTTTTGTTATTTTAATTCTTTATTGTTTTTGTATGTTTTTCTTTTTTTTCTTCTCAAACAAATCCCATCTCACTTGAACTTCCATTCCTTTATGAGTTTTTCTCCCCTCCCAAGTTGACTCTACAGAGAGTTAGAAAGCAAACAACCTTTGAGCTTTCAGAGCCAGAAAAGCATGGAGAAATAGCCTACAATAGCACTGAATAAGTGTCAGAGGACCATGCACATACTGTTACTGCTGACTTCATTATGTCTCCCATACAGACAGACAGAAGTGGACTTCCTCAAACTACCTCATGATTACCTTCTCCAATTTGCAATATTCTATCACATTTTATTCTGAACCAATGTGCAATGATGTTAGGAATACGTTCAGCTAATCTAAAAATCAGAAGGCTAAAATTACACAATCTGTATCCTATAGGTAGAATGTCAAGCTTCCTTCATTACTGCTTTCCTTTGCTGTGTGTAGATATCAGGGCCTTGAAAAACAGCATTCAAGCAGTAATTAGCAAGACAGAGTTGATGTACAGTCACGCTAAAACTTGCTCATTTTACCCTTAAATAGGCTGACAATTTGAACATGGTAATTTATCTGTTTTGCTAAACATCACTGCCCAGGTCATAGGGACAAAGGTTGCTGTGCAGTACCAGTTTTGCTTACTGATATAGAAAACAGATTTATCTGCTGTTTGCTACAATTCTCTGAATGGAAAACAGCTCTAGAAATTCCATTTCACGACAATGGCCCTTCTTTGCACCTTGAAAGGGCTTTCACCAGCTATGAAAGAGGTGAAAAGATGATGTCAGAGAAGGACAGGGAGAAAGAGAGAGAAAGGGAGAAAGAGAGAAGGAAAGAAAGGGAGAAAGAAAGAAAAAGAAAGAAAGAGAGAGAGAAAAAGAGAAAGAAAGAGAGAAAAAGAGAATTTGCTTTCAGGAATGGATCCAGGCAGTAGAAAGCGAAATTTGTGTATTATGAGTGTTTGGGATCTGCACAGAAAGAAGCTGATGGTTGGAGCTGAGGTTAGAATAAAAGTACTCTGAAAAGAAAGTTGTACCTCTTCTTTAGAGCTTATTCAAACTTTTCTTCTTTCAGAAGTAACTTTACCTCATACAGAAGATCCTTTATCCACATTAGAGTGCAGATATATTCCTCCTCCACCACCTTTTTGACAAATTACAAATTCAAATAACTTAACGGCTAACAGCCCGCAATTGTTCTTTATATTAATAGAAGTACTTGGTATCTTTTGGAGATCAAACAGCAATTCAGTTCTTAAAATTCTTATGCTGTTTATAAATGATTTGAGCATAGATGTCATAGCTTTTGATGCATCATTACTGCCTGTGTTCTGCTACATTCTCATATTTAACTGGTAGCAACTTTTATGTGCTCGTGGAATCAAATTAATTGTGCTAACCAGTGAGTTGTCAATTTCATTTATTTTGGACCACAGCTTCAAGGTATTAACTACATCATGTATCCACCTCAGGAAATTAGTGAGAATGATTGTGAGACAACAGCTTTTTGACTTAACACTCAAGAACAACAACACACACAAAAAAATAAAGCTAATAAATAGGAGGCTTTACAGATATTCCTAATCTTTCAATGCTTTCCAAATTTCAGTTCCTTAGAACTAAGCCAACAAACCAGTAGCCAGGGAAATTTCAGTAGCAAGGAAAAAAAAAAAAACCACAAAAAAGCAGAAATCCAACAAAATAACAAAATTTTAAATAATAAAAAATACAAGATAGTGGAAAAGCACATTTGCAATGAGATGCGGTTCTGCAAACTGCTCATAAAAACTCCCCTCTAGTATAGATATAGGTGATGTGCTACCATATCGTGGAGTGCCTCAATTCTCTCCCTATAGTAATAAATTCTAATGCCTTAACTGAAATGAGTCATTGTTACCAGAACTGGAGGGGAAAGGGGGCTACTAATTTCATCAGCTAACACGGGGGGAAACATTGCCATTTCTAGTTCTGCTGAGTGCAAAAATTTCTCCACTCTGATTCCCTTTCCTGGAGACAAAGAAGTGTAGGCTGCTCCTATCCTTCTGTCCACAACCACCTCTGTTATGAAGGCAGAGAGAGGCAGCTGCCCTATGGTAGTGAAGCTTAAAAACAGAGCTCAACAACATAAGCCAAAATCTCATTCTCTTCTGCAAATCAGTTCACAAGAAACCCAAAGAATGAAACACGATTTCCTGGGAAAATATGAATAATGAGACAAAAAGGAAATGAACTAGACTGTTCATTGACAATTTGCAAACAAAAAACCTAATTTACAAACAGTCATTTTTAAACAGCACATCCAATTTTGATCTCAAAATAGAGTTATTTCTTAAATACAGCTTGCAGCCACTTGGTAAGGCAAAGCCTGTATTTTTCCAATGATAGTGTTGCAGGAGGGAAACAGGACAGCACCACTACTTAAAGAATGTTCCTTTCCCCTTGAAGGAGAGAAAAGATCTCCAGTGAAGGAATATCCCTTCATCAGCAGCTCTTCAGCCATTTTTTGTCACTAGATGAATACACAAAAGTCTATTCCAAAAGATAAGAACAATAATAAGAAAATAAATAAATAAATAAAGCCCCAGAAATAACCATACATTAAAAACAATATTTTGGGTGCTCTGGTTTTTTTTTTTGTTGTTGTTGTTGTTTGTTTTTGGTTTTTTTTAAAGAAAATAAATGCCTAGGTTTTTGTTTCTTTCTCCCTCCCCCAGGAGAAAAGGAACCAGCTAGTTTTTAGGTCAAAATTGGAAGAGTGGGAAATTAAGAAAAAAAGCCAGAGGGAAAAACCAACAGGATTAATATTGATGCAGCTATGGCAAAAGCAAACAGACAGGCAGGGACAAGATTGCATCCAACCTCCAAAACACATGTAAAGTTGGAGCTAAAATGTCATATGCATATGCAATTTATATGCAAAAATCTTTTACATAAAGCTACTAACTGCCAAGTCTTCTTTCACAACTTTTTCGAGGTTTGAAGTAACTCCGGGATTTTATATTCTCCCTCCGTCACCTTACCGAAGGCACGACTGTCTGCAAAGAACACAGAAACTTTCTTAAGGCCACAGTATTAAATTCCTCCTTACGTTGCTGGGCTGGTGGCTCTGCGGGAAGACCTATTTTTTGCTTGTGTTCAAGCAACTTCCCTGGCAGTTATTGCCTGCAACAGACTGTAGGGAAGTTGCCAACATTCAGAAGCTCTGATGATGTGAGCCAACCTTAGACTAATAATTTTTTTTTATCTCAATATAAGAGGAAGAATTACATAAAAATAGACAATTTTTAACAGTATGGTATTCTGTTATGAGAGAAGGCTAAATAACATGAGTGCCATATGAACATCTTTCTCCCATCTACATCACCTAACTTTAGCATAGTCCATATGTCTATTTGTCTGATAGCTGAACTTATTGAAATAACACAAGGTTACAAAAGAGAGTTCTAAAGCTCAGCACCTCCAAGCCCTTTAAGGTGAAACACCTATCAGCTCTAAATGGCTTTTGCTTAACCTTCAAAATCAAAACCAATTAACAAGTGCACCAGAATATTATGTGAAAAACCCAAACACACTTTTAAGAGTCCAGAATTGAGGATGCATATGTAGTCAGGCATTTATAGTCAGGCATATCTTGACACATGGGAAGAGTTTCTGCAGTCAGCTCTCAAGAACCTGCAGGACGACAGCGTAGGCTGGAGAAACAAGCTTCCAGAAAACTCAGCCTGAACATGAAGTGAGTCAGTGGCCAGCACTGGGCGACAGCATATGAAGAAATTGGAGACAATTAGTTTCCAAGTTATTTTAAATTCAGTCAGAACAGTTTTGTTCAGACACGAAAGATGGGCAAAGCCACCAGAAGGAGACAAACAAACAATGGTTTTACAAACCTTTTGCTTTCACTTCTCATCTCTGTGGCTATTGTACATCATCAGAATGCTTAGTGAGCACATGCGAGCGTTTCCAGAGCAGAGGCTCTGACATCTCTGCTCCCAGCAAACAGTTTAAATGTTGGCTTTAAATTCCTTAACAGATTCCAGGCCATCATCTTTTTTAATTAAATGCAAAAAAACTATGTTAATGCAACGTTAATGTTGAGATTGTCATTGGACAGATGTCAAGAAATTCAAAGTTATGGTTCCCACAGCAACCATAATTTAGCGACCCCCTCCCCCACTTCCCCAACCACCCTCCTGAAACATATTGGGCTCAAATTGCACAACAGGCACCAAATCAAGGGGAAGCTCTCACAGGCAGAAATGGTACACGGGACCTCCTGAAGACACTACAAATGTGTGGACTCCATCCGAGTCCTTCTGAAGGCAAATACTGCTAGTGGCAGCACTGGGACAGAATGGCCCCTGCCTGGTCTGAAGAGAGCACAACACTGACTCTGCTCGTATGTTGCAAAGGGAAGTTATTCCGTCTCTTTCAGCTGAGTGCCCACCAGCATAACCCGGCCAAGCACTGCCCAGATGTACAGTGTGGTTACTAAAATGACCTCAATCGTCCATGTATGCACATTCAGACAAATGCTGAAAGGATCCAGCTCATGCCAAAGCACAGACAGAAATACAGACGTGATCTCCACAGCCAATATGGAACAACGGAACTATCCTTTCTTCAAGCCAGGATATAGTACACTTTATCCCTATGCCCCAGGTGAACACTGAAACACAACATAGAAGTGCAGAAATGGACAGGACGTTTTCACAGTACAGTTCTTCCATCTCTGATCTCTCAGACTTCACGTTTAGATGACCTACGTGCTACTTCTAAAAGGAAGAGTTTGGAAACTTAAAACATAACGCGGCACTAAAAATCATGAGCATGACAGCAACATTAGTTTTATGGCATTTTAAATTTATGTAAAATTTATAATTTTCCTCTCATGCCATTCCAACTAACTCAAAATTCCAAATGTTAAAAAATAAAAATCCATTCAGACAATGACCTCATCACCTCTGTCTCGTTAATACCTCCTGGTGCTTCATGGGTCCCAACTACCCTTTTCTTTCCAGGTGTCCAACTGGAGTTAACCTAATTAAGTTAGCCAAACAATTACCCTTAAACATACTTTGAAGTTTGCTGCTTAACCTTCAGACCTGAAAAAGCAGTTACTTGCATGAAAGCCTATCTGTTTTTTCCAGCTGAATCAGTTTTCCTGCTCTTCTTGCTGCAAACCTTTCTATGCTTATGTTATTGGGCTTTTACAGCTAGAACAACACTGTCTGATGCATTTTGCCCACACTTTTGTTGAAGACCTGGGGTCCTTGACTGACTTTGCATTTAATCCCGAATTCACCATGTTACATCAATCCAGCATAAAAATGGATACTTCATCTTACATAGCCATCCTACATTCCCCATCTCAGCAGAAGAGACAGATTTCTAGGTAAAATCTCGTTAGAAAAAGATGCTTTTATAGCTGAGGTTGCTTGGAGCATAGAAGCCAGCATTGGAGCCAGTCAGAATCTGGATACTTCATTTTGCAACAGGAGGACCAATGCTCTTGGTGAGAAGAGTGGGGGGCTGACTGCATTAGCCTCTCCTTACATACATCTCTGTCACTCAGGCACTGGCTCAGCTTTCTCAGCTGGATATAGACCAACTTTTTCTTTCACCAGGTTTCAGAATGATATGGAAGAAAAAGCATGCTTGCAAGGAAGTGTAACAATTAGTTACAACTGCTACCCTTGTGCCTTATGCACTCATTTTGCTAGCCTGGGGCTATGGGAACCTTGCTCAGAGTTTTTGCAATGGGCCCTTTCCCTAAGAAGCACTTGACCTGCATATGAGAAACAAGAAGGTGACAGAGAGAAAGGAGAAAGAAACTGTAACCTGTAGGACATCCATCAAGTGATTTAAGTCTATACATATGGCTGCAATTTTACCTTTGAAAGATGAATCAAGTAATGCTGCGGACACTTATTCTTTCCTGTCAGACTCTTCTTTTACTCTCAAGTCTGTCGATAGCTTAAAAGTTACATTATATCTTCTCCAGTGTTAGTGCAGCAGTTTCCCATTTGATTTCATATTCAGTTCATATTTGTGGAAGCAGGAGGGGCTCTTTACTTTACTTGATAAATGGTAACATCTGGCTTTGTGATGGGCCATCACCAGCATGTTTAAAGAGCTGCTGACGCTTCAGGGAAAACTTGGTAAAACATTTCATTTAGAGGCAATTCTGGTTATTTATTCTATTTTCTGCATTTCTCATCCTCCGCTTTGTGCTGGGGACATTTGCATGAAAACAGACTGCAGCTTCTGAAGAGTTCCTCTTCACATAGCCTTTTTAAATCTGATGTCCTAGTCGCTACCCATGTTTGTGTCACAGCAATCGTACCCATAGCAATTTCTTATGATGTCACAGAAAATTAGAGCTTCTGCTAGGGGAATGAATAGGACATAATGGTACTGCAGGGCCAAACTCCATACTCCATTACAGCACCGTAAATTTGTTAAAAGTCTGTAGCAGAAGACAGAATTGTGCTATTTCTGTTCTACAACCACACACAGAACGCAATCTTTTCTTTTGATTATAGAAATACAATGAGCTATACATTCCAGAAAATCAGCCTACTAATATAGCTGCTTTAACCTTTCTCTGTAGATGCTTTTTGCAATTGAAAAAAAAGAATAGGTAGTCTCAAAATCACAGTTTGCACATTCTCACAGGAACCTTCTTCGCTTGAAGTAGTTGCAGGTCAAACATAGCCAGAGTTGTAGATACTGTAAAAGCAAGACTTTTCAAAAGCCCAAGTAAATTTTTTACTTTTGTACAGATTCTTTAAGTCTTGTGGAGTTTTGTATTGCATATTTGTAAGCAAATAAATATTCCCCACTCCTTAAGTAGGTGTTCAGTGTTTAGCCATAGCCATAAATCATAAGTCATTAGCAGGAATGCAATATGAGGACGGCCCAAGCTTTAGAATAATGATTTACATTACTACCACTAAACACTAAAACATTCCTGTTTCATGCATTAAGCAAAACAAAACAAAGCTCTTCGTCTCTCTAATGTATTTCATCCATCAAAAAGGGGAGCACAAATTCTTCTCTTAGGTCACCTCCACAGAACTTGAAAAAAGTCCACTTCCAAGGGCTGTATCCACAGATACAGAGACAGAAAATGTTAACTTCCAGGTACTTGCTAGAAACTGTTACAGGGATTAAGAGTTGTTAACGAATCCAGCACTCTAAGCACTTGGTCTTCATCCTCTCGTTGCATAGGAAATAGTGTTAGTACAGATAATTGATCATTTGTGCAGCTCTTGCCTGACCCTTATGTTCTACATTATCACTCAAAAAAAACCAAAAACAAATTCAACCACAGAAGACCATTTTTATCACTGCTTTCCTGAAAGCAAATACCACTGCAGCTGAGTTTTGCCTGAACTTTGTTACATACTGCAACTCTTTACATCTCTACTCCTAACAGCACCAACTAGAAACGCCTGCTTATGCACTTATATATGTTATCATAATGTGAAAAAACTTGGAATTGAAAAGAAGGTAAACAGTGTCTCTTTATGCTATGTTACATTTTCTAGAACCACAATTGAAATATCAATCATTCCATTCTGGCTGCATTGATCGGTAATTTTCATTCTGTAATTTCAAATAAAGCTTCTCTTCACAGCAGCAGCGACAGCATTTTCCAGCATATAACTTCAGTTCATTTCAGCTTCATGACTTAAAGATCTGCTATCCTCATCACTCCTGCACATCTTTCAAGAGGTAATTCCACTTTTCCAATTAGATTACCAGAACATACCAAATAAACTTGCACCTTTTCCTGGAGCCACAACATCTAACAAACATGAAAATATGGTGAAAATAACTGCTTTGGCTCAGTCCCCACATCCCCATTGTAGACACTCTATTTAGAATGTGAAGAGAGAAAGATGGACAGAGGGAGGGAGAAAAGGTGTCTGTGTGTAGTGTATATACATGTGTGTGCGTGTCAACTACTTGTATGTCCACAGAGAGGGAGAAATGTATTAAAGGAAACCTTAAATAGTACAAATGAGAGCAACTAACTCACACTAATTTTCAGGAAAAAAAATTACTTGTGAAAAAAAAAAATGTTAGAAAAATAAGATACTCCCTCAAAAAAGAAGAAAAAAAAAAAAACAGCAAGAGAATATATTTTAAGTGACTGAATCCTGAAGTCAGGTGTGTTCAAATCCCATTTACCACATAGCCTCAGGCAAGCTACTTCTCTCTGTTCCTTAGTTTCCTCATCAGTAAAATGGGGATCATAACCACTCAACAGGCCATTGCAATGAAATACAAGTTCATTGCTCTTTCAAAAGCTATGAGCTTTCCTAATGAAAGGCTCCTCTGAGACAGAAAGAATTCATTCTGGGAAATTAATAAAGTAGGAATAAGGCTCATTTTGATTAGTTCTGACCAACAGCTTTCCATGATAGCTGGTTTGTTTAGAAGACTAGAAGAATGATTGAATGAGAGGAAGAAGGAGTGACGTTGTCAAGATCAGTACTCTATTTTTTTTAATGATTCCTATTGTACTTAAATACCATGTACCAAAATACTTCAGGCATATTAGAAACATTAAAAACAAAGAAGCTTCAGAAGCTTTACAACTGACATTAAAATTAAATTGAGAAGCCAAGATAATATCACTTAGAAGCTCCATGAATCCTGAATGAGGAGCCACAATACTAAATTGATTATAATACCTATGCAATATTTTACATATTACAACAGCACTTGGAGATTCTCTGAATTTGTTATTTGGGACACCATACAAGGCTAGGTGCTGGACTTAGCATACAGAGATGCTGAAGAGCCGTTTTTGAAGCGGGAAAAGGAGAAGAAGCAGTAAGGCATAGAGGAAGACAAAAAGAGTTGTTTCTCATCACACCACAGCAGAAGCCAGGCAGTTTGATCTTCCAGCCCATATCAGTAGAAGGCTGTACACACAAATTCACACACACCATGCACTCTAACAATCAGTGGCTGCATAACCTCTTGTATTCATGTTCAGCAGATATTCACAAAATTTATGTTCAGCTCTGATAATTAATATCTACACCTCCCCTTGCCACCTTCACCCCCACCCCTCAACTCCCCCTGCCTTTTCAACTTAATTCAAAAAGTGATGCCAGATTATTTTGCCAGTTTAGCAAGCAGGACCACCCTCTGGTGGACTTCAACTATGGCCAAAGCTGCAGCCTATTTATATTGGATTTAAGAAAGAAGATTTATTATTACTATTATTATTTACAATAAGTGTGGTGAGGCAATGGAACAGGTTGTTCAGAGTGGTGGTAGATATCCCACTGGTACTCAAGGCCAGACTGGACAGGGTCCTGAGCACCTGTTAGAGCTGCGGGTGAGTTGGACTACATGACCTTAAAAAATCCTTTCCAACTCAAATGATTCTATGACAGTACACTGCATTCCACTGCTCATTAGAGGACCCGCTACCCCATAGCTCTTTCCCAGATTCTAGTGACTCCCACCGACTTCAATCCCTACCTACTCCCCTCTTCCTCCAAAACTTTTGTACTCTTTTCTTTTCTAAAGATACTGCTGTGCAACAAGGTAAGGAATTGCAGCAGACACACTATTCAAGCAAGGTAAAGCCCAGAGGACAGCAAATGATGGCAGTCTGCCCTATGTTCATCACAGCTAGGCTCAGTGGTTACAGAGGCAGAGACTTCAGGGATTAATGCTGGGACCGATACTGTTTAATATCTTCATGTAGGGGAACTGCTGAATCACAGCCTGAGCCACTGATTGATCACGTGAGGTGAGCATTGAGTCAGCCATGGGGGCACAGGTGAAGGCAATGATACCTGTGTGATTGGAGGGGGGGGGAGTCTGGCTCCACCTCTCCCCAAGCCCCATTTAAGGGCTGGCCTCCACCAGAGAAGGATCTCTTTCTGGAGATCCCTCCTGAGTGGAGTATCTGCGAGCCTTCTTCATCTAAGGTGAGCCTTTGTCCCTTTGTATTATCTCGTATATCACCTGTATAAGATCCATTTAAATATACCATCTCTCATCATTCTTTTGAGAGGATCATTCTTAAGATCTCCAGCTCTACACTTCATCAATTTGTTATGGGGTCAGGTGCAACCTCAGCAAGTTTGCTAATGACACCAAGCTATGGGGTGCAGTTGACACGCCCAAGGGACAGAATGTCACCCAGAGAGATCTACACAGGCTTGAGCAGTGGGGCCCAGGTAAACCTCTAAAGGTTCAAACAAGTGCAAGGTCGTGAATGTGGGTCAAGGCAACATCCACTACCAATACGAGCTGGAGAATGAAAGGGTTGAGCGCAGCCCTGCTAGAAAAGACCTGGGAGTACTGGTGAACAGGAAGCTTGACATGAGTCAGCAATGTGCCCTTGTAGCCCAGAAACCCAACTGTATCCTGGGCTGCATCAAAAGGAACATGGCCAGGAGGTGAAGGGAGGTGACTGTGCCCATCTACTGTGGGTGTCCCTGCTCATTGAAGGGGAATTGGACTAGATGACCTTTAAAAGGTCCCTTCCAACTCTAAGGATTCTATGATTCTTTTCATGCTGCAAGCCACCTGAAGTGGCCACAAGGTAAACACCAGCAAGTACAGAAAAACCTCACAACTTCCTGTAAGGAACTTCAACCTATCACTGGGGTTTTCTTCAAAGTAATAAACTATGTTACTTTGAAAAGTATAGACTTAAAGGAATTTAAACTATTATAAGACAAGAGGAATAAGGAAGACCTTAGCACTGCAGCAGGGGCTTTCTCGCAGTCCCATTGCACAGAAGGAAGCCAGAACAGTTCATTCAACTTCACTCAAGGCATCCAGAGGAAAGTTTCAACTTGAATTGTCATGCCGGCACCTGCTGCCTTACCACCAACATGAGGAATGAGGCCTACAGAGGTAGAAGTCCCTCCACTTTCCTTGTAGGACACAGCAGAGCAGCTGTGGGCAGAGGGGTCTGGTGGCAGTTTTGTTCTTTGCCATGGCTGAGGCAGCAGCAGATGACAGGAACAGAGGGACCGTCTGCCCACCTCATGCCTCAGGCATGAGCCTACTCTTTGTGCTCCTGTGCTCACTGTGAACAGAAAACCCAGCTGAACTCAACAGGGTTTAAACAAAATATCAAAACTCTTAAGTGAGTTAGGAAAGCACTATCCACGTCCATTAACATTTACCACATCAACCTGGTAACAGAAAATGCCAGCTGAGAGCTGAGCCATCACCACTTTTCATTTCTTACAAAATCTGTCTTAACAGGAGGTTGACAAATGCAGACAGTGGTTTGTATGAATCAATTGCATTCTCTCCTTATTTCGTGTAAAAATTTCATTCAACTTGACTTTAGCTAGGAGCATCTGAATGAGAAAAATCTGTTTTCCCTCAGTTGAAACTAGAGTAAATATTTGTTTACTTAATACATGAAGAAACTGGAGATATGGAAAAGCTGATTAGTTTTGCCCACCACAAGACAGTTTTACAGAGAGCACTCAAGAAAACCTGACTCCCCTACAAGCAGTACTTTTAATGACAAGACTGTATGTATTCTTTTTTTTTCTGTTAAATCTAAATTAACGTATATATGAAATATCTGAAATTAAAAAAAAAAAAACCCTCATCTCAGAAACAACTAAAATGCAGGCAAGTAGGCCTTTGCATCTCTGCAGTGTCTGTCTGCAATGATTAAGTTGACAAATGAAGTTCTGACTACTAATTAAACTGAAAATAGCAGATATACTGTGACAGTGATCTCTCTCTTCCTCATACATCACCACTAACAGCAATTGTGCATTGCTTTCACTGCTCAGCTATCTGAGCCCAGTGGCACACAGCACAGCAGTTGACCCGAACCAGTGAGTGTCTCCTCTTGCATATTAAAAGAGAAGAGAATAAGAGAGTTGAGATATATTAACCACCAATGCCTGGAATCAACACTGAACTAATGCAAGCACTGAGGAGACATCTACTTTAACTTACCCTGTTTTATCATGGCAGGGGTTGTTTTACCTTTTAGGACATACCTCATGACCCTCGAGTGTAGTAACACATGGATGTCTTTTTTTTTTTTTTCTTTCACATCAACCTCACTATACTGCTCCTGATCTCCCATGGATTCTACCAATTCCAAATTGGTAGAAAGAGCTCAGTGGTGTGAGAGTGACTTATTGCATGAAATTTCTGTTATTCATTGGGAAAGCGGTGCAGGGGTCAACTGCATTCCTATAGCATAAGAAAGGAAAGATACATGTGGGCTGCAGCCATCCCTAACTCCACCAGCCTTTATGGTCTTTTCTAATAATTGCAGACATTCCTCAGACATTCCTCAGTAAATTATTATCTTAATTATTCTTCTCAGTTTGTGATCTTTTTCCTCCTTTCTTCTTTCACCTACATAAAGAGCAGAAATTTGAAAGCTGCTCTAAGTGCTCTAAATACTCTGATTTTAAAGAAATGCTTGATTTGTATAAGCTGTGAAAATTCTAATCCAAATCATCTCTGAAGTTTATGACTTCTACCTGAGAATAAATTTGTTCAATTCTTCTCATTGAACCTCCTATTTTACTGCAGTTGTCTGTGGACCACCTTTAAATATGCCATGCAGAAGGCGACTCATGGTCGGTAAAATACAAGCATTTCTAATAAAAATGTCAATGTGTTTATTTACCTATATAGATTAGAGGCACATATTAAGACACAAGGATAGTTTATAAATGGTAAGAATGCAATTTGTGTCAGATTTGTGTCCTCTTTTCACCCTACCTAGTTAGTTCATTTGATTTCATTATTTAGTTATTCTTTTAAATAATTGGCTTGTGATTTTGTTTTAGATATATTGAGCCACCTGTAAATCTCCTTCCTCATGAAAAAACACTTCACCAATGTTTTCCAGCATTTTCAAATGGAAGAAAATTACAGCCAGCCCAATCTTGCTTTGATGTTAGTAAATTAACAATACCAGGTCCAATTTTACTGAAGCTTTGGAAGCATTTAGGTTATCATGAAAAATCAAAGGTGGGGGTAGGGGGAGTGATACATAATTACTCTAGAAGCTCTTTGCATCAGCAATTATTTTTTCTGTTTTCAATCAGAGCTTCACATAATAGGAGCTATGGTGGTAAACCAAAGCTCAGTCATAACAGCCAACTTGATCTAAGCATCTTGTGAAGAACATACCAACCAAAACCAGCTGCTGAACTACTTGCCTATTACTCTCCCTTCTTTCCAGTCTCACAAGAATAATGGACTCCCTTCATTCCAGATAAACTTTTGCTAATATACAGGATGGAAAGTTGACAAGACAGCCTGCCTCACCCATGAAAGGTTAGAGAAGTGTCCACGCTGTGAAATGCGCCCAGTCTTCCTCACACCTCTTCCTAACCAATTCAGTTTGCCTCACTCCTATGCATAGAAATGTACTTTACCCTTTATTCACCCAATTTCAAGGTTATACTCAAACACGTACTGGAAGATAAAAGCTTTAAATAATGTACATTCTCTTATTGTCCTTTTCATCGAGATCACAGGTGCATGACCTCGTCCCCCAGCACAAAAAGATGTTGTCATGGAAACAGCTCAGGATGCCAACTTGACAACAACTGACATTCAAACCAGGAGGGACACCTTGTCTTATGCCCTCCCCCACCAAAACAGTGCATTTCAGCTGGGGCCAAATCTGCAGTATTCCTTCCTTGCCAGGGCTGGGATGTACTCAGCTGTCAAGAGGAGGTACAGTTGATTCCAACTCCACATGCCCATATGCACATACTTCACCCCAAAAACTACCTTGTGAAAATAGCATCCAGCATTATAACCTGATCAAGTTAACTGAGAGCATCTTTTGCTTTCAACGCTTTCTAAAACATGGTAGAGGAAGAGGAGGCCACGTTTCTTAACCGTTAGAGAATACCATACTAGATCTCACACAGAGCCACTAAATCATTAGGTTTCTTCCAGAGTATCAATGGACCACTGCTTTCCTGAAGGAAAATAACTTCACCACGTTGTATTTCAGTCTCCTGCCTGTAAAGTGTGGATAATAATACCTATGGCAAGCCTCAGATAAAGAGCTTTTAGTAATCAGTATTGTAATCCATTTTTTTCTTATTCTATTTCCAGCTGTATCAATATTTTGAGGTAATTATTCACCATCCACCTCTTCTAATTGAGTAATAAATAGTCTAGGAAACAGGAGATACACTTCTAGGCAAGCATGCTGAAAAAGTGGAAGCACATTCCAGAAAGAAAGAAACTCGAGGGAAAGGTCTCTTATTTATTTATATTTTCTCCCCCAGGAGATTTAATTGGCAAAAACATGCAGTTAAAATTCACCTGCACTCCTTGCCCTCTCCATACCGTACGACTGAAAAATAAGTGAAATTGTAACACACAACTTAAAAAATATAATTTTATATGCCTATATATGCATATCTCTCTTTCTATACATAAAAATAAATAAATGCATATCATTAGGCTTGGGGGAAGGGAAACAAAATACCCATAACAACATTTGCTTTCCTGTAGGCTTGTGCACGTTCTCGTGCTTGAATGCTGTTGTGTGATCTCTACATAACCTTTGAAACACAAGTGCATATTTCACCCTTGCAGACTAGCACTACCATTTTTTTGTCATTCCAATTTCATTTCCAGTGCGGTGTGGACTGCGGGCTCAGCAGTCACTGGAGTCTGAAGTGACTCTTGGGACCTCCTCACTGTTCTATATGCAAATGGCCCTGCACCTGGGCAGCCGAGCGGGCTTGCCGACAGTTTAGTTATGCAAATCTGATTGATCGAGAGCATATTGCAGAAGAACACACGCAGGCCTGAGACACTGGCAGCTATATTTCACTGGCTAAATTCCCGAAGAAAAAAAAAATTAAATGCCAAGCATTTTGATGCATATTCCTTTCAACCCCTGAAGTGCAGTAGCATTTATTTCAGTATGTTTTCAACACTTTGTTTAAATGTTGTTAATGCAATTTCTTTTGCTATTGCTGAATTCACAGAAGAGCTTTGTTTTCTGTGGTTAAAACAAAGGCAAAAAAAAAAAAATCAACAAAAAAAGAGCTACTATGATGTCGCAACACAATAGGTCTGTCACTTTATTTGAAATAATTCTACAGGCAAATGGAGTAAATGCAGTGTTAAAATATAATTAGGTCCTACAGTACAGAGGAGTGCAAAGAAACTGATGTACTAGCACAAGTTGCTCAGTCGTAATTCTTTCCGTAACAAAAGGTAAAACAAACAGTGGGAATGTAGATTACATACTGTCACCTAACGTCGAAAGCACTTCTTTCTATTTACCAAACACACTGTATAAAAAAAGGCAGAGAGAGAAAAAGAAGAAAGAGGAGAGAAGATAAAAGAATCATTGGGGATCAGCTTAAAATAATAAATTCATTTTTATTTAACAAAAAAGAAGAAAAAAAATGACAACCCACCTATGTATGTGCAAGCCTTTAATACAGAGCATGCTTCAGGCATCAAGTTAATCTTGGTTTATTGCATAAAACTGATTTATTTTCATTTATAAATGAGTGGTGAGCCCTGGTTCTAGTATTTGCATTTCTTGTAGTTGTGTTTGTGTGCTTTAATGCCTTGGGGAGCCATTTATGGTATTGAAACAACATGATTTATTTTTTCTTATAGTTTTTCTATCTTTAGATACAATCTCAATGCTCGGACAGTGGTAAAGTCACCGGGAAGAGACATGAAATTAGCTTCCTGAAATCACTTATTTTATCTTTTTCAGGTCTTTTTGTTTGGTTCTTTGTTTGTTTTAACAACAGCATTGAGAATCAGTGTGAATTCGGGATACAAAATAATCTTGCATTCCTTTGAGGTTGGGAGTTTTGTTCACTTGTTTGGTCTGCTTAATACAGTCTCTCCACAGGCAAGTGAAGTGCATGGAGCTAGCACGATAGCTCTGGATTTGCA
Organism: Odontophorus gujanensis; assembly: GCA_013399175.1. NCBI lineage: Eukaryota > Metazoa > Chordata > Aves > Galliformes > Odontophoridae > Odontophorus > Odontophorus gujanensis. Next base: position 235,803 of record VXAB01004856.1, read on the forward strand.
GCAGAGAAGACAGAAACTGTTTCAGATGGTATGCATAAAATGACTAATGCAGCAGGGTCTGACCTCAGTCTGAGCCACAAAATATTTTATAGTACAAATTGTTGTAACAGCCCATGAGACAAACACCTATTACTGTGGTCCTACAGAATATCATTCACAGAAAATCCTGCAATAAGCTATTGGGAATCAGTGAGCAAAAGTTCCATACTGAAGAACATTTTTACATAAACAGCAATTAAAATATGTATCATCAGGCATAACTCAAAAAAGTATTTGATTTTTAATCTCAGTGTTAAATGTGTCATAATCTCAAGAGGACTATGCACAGAACTAAATTTCTTAGTAACAGAAGACTGTCCGAAAGCACACTTAAAATCCCCCAGAGAAATCTGGTTAAAATTCGTAGAAAGAAGCCCAAGTTATCTAAAGGACTTGAAAAGTGAAGCAACCCTGCTGTAGCAATGTTCAAGCACAACTTATTGAATAGAAAACACTTCCCTGCACGTTAAGTTGTATTGCCTTTGGCACAGATTCTTGAGCTGTAAATTTGTCCAAGGAATGACATACAGTACACATCAGAGAAGTAATGAAGGAAAAAGGTTTAGATGGGCACTTTGCAGCTGACGGGGAGCCGTTATTGAGCCCTGTCTGCTGTATTTAGCAAAAGGGAAAAAAAAGCAACACAGAGCGAGAACATCTTTGTCTGTCCCCAACCTCTGCTGCTGTCTTTCTATAAATAAATAAATGGAATAAAAAAAAAAAAAAAAAATAGCCATCTGACAAGCAAAGCCTAGCCAGAGGGTCAAAAATGAAGATCCTGGGAAAGGTCAAGTTTAATCTCTACCCACGATGCCCTAGTGCATCCCTCACAACAGCTGACTAACAAAAGGGGCTCAGCACTGTGACTGACAGAATTCTTAATTGTATCCACTCATTCATGACAATTTGATTAAAATATTACGCCAAAGTCTCACCCCCTGTTTGCTTCGATCCTCCAAATCTAATTTTGAATTTTCAGAAAGGAGATTACCTCCACAAGCATGACTGGGATGCTATTAACTTCTACTTAATCTTTATTACTGATGTGAATTTAACATATGTATGCCTTCGTCTCGCTCCTGTTGTTTTCTCTCTAAAGTAACGTCTAGGCAATATACAAGTGGCGGACATTAATTTTCACTTTGATATTCTGTCATACAAAAGCTCATACCTTCACATGAAAACTTAAAGACGTACTGTCTTAATACCACGGTACAATTAGATCACACTAAATAAAATAATAACAAAAAAGCCCATGTTCTAGCTCCCTTCAGCCCTTGCCAAAGAATGGAACAAAAACATGCTAAACTACAAACTGTTAGAAGTTTTTGCTATTATCTTCAGCAATTTCCTCTGCATTATAGGAACTGCTCCAAAGCTTAGAAGAACTGGTAAATTCTAGTCAGTGTCAGTGATAATTGTGAAGAAATCAAGAAGGCCGTAAAAAATTTCTAATCAATTTGGATTACTCCCACATCTATGAAGCTAGTAAATGAACATAATCATTGTTACCTGTGCACTTATTTCCAAAAGATACTTGAATAGAAGATGTGATTTCATTATCAAAGATGCATACTACTCCACCTGTTTTCTTCCCACAAGTAACACACAGAAAATTAATCATCAGCTGTATTTTTGTTCACAAGAGTGCTCACAAACACGCTAGATGTAAAACATGACTAAAAGAATGGATGGGGTTGGAAAAAGTTCCATGGGATTTTTTCCTTGCTGTAGCTTTTTATATTATTTTTTCAATCCGATCTCCAAAACCCAGGGAGCATTACAGGACTTGTGGAATTACAGCAAGAGAAGCCCAGATAAACACACAGTCATGCTGAGCCTAGCTGCAGCCAGCAGCCACATCAGCTACACTGCGTGCTCCAACATGCCTGATTCCTCACAAGCTCTCTGCACCAGGCAACTGGTGGTGAAAGAGCAATAGTCAGAAGACTAATGGGAATAAAAACAAATAAATAAGGGATAGCATTTTTAATATCTTCAGTATCTAAAGGGGGGCTACATAAAAGAAGGGAATGGACTCTTCAGCAGGGTATTGTGGTGCAAGAACAAGGGAAATGGTTTAAAACTAAAAGAGGGTAGATTAAGGTTGGATATAAAGAAAAAGTCTTCCACAGTGAGGGTGGTGAGACACTGAAACAGATTGCCTAGAGATGTGGTAGAAACTCTGTCCACAGAGACGTTCGAGGACAGGCTGGACCAAGCTCTAGTCAACCTGTCTCCATTCACTGCAGGGGAATTGGACTAGACGACCTTTACAGTCCCTTCCAACTCCAAGAATTCTATGGATAAATTTAAGGCTTAAATAGAGGCAGAGAGCCTTCCAACACATACCATAGAAATGGGCTGAAAACTGAATATACCAGAGTTGTAAAGTTTCCACACAAAGATACCTAGATAGACATACCAGAAATTTTGAATACCTGGTTTCACCACTGTATACATACTAACGTTGCACACATTTTCCAAATTGGAGGGGAGCATCACCTCTCATTTTATGACTGGAGGTCTAATTACATGCCACTAATAGGAAGGCTTACTGTTATTAAATCAGATACAGAGTTTAGCCAGAACAAGAAACTAAAAAAAACAGCCACCTCCAGCACTCCCCACACACGTTATTTGTAGATGTCCATTCCCAGAGAAGAGGCAGGACTTTCATCAAGAGTGTCTGCCTGCTTGACACATAATATTAAGTAGCTATAATATTCTTGAATGTAGGGAGTTTGCAACTCATTACACTGGTATCCAAAGAACTGAAGTTAGACTTGGGGAATGGGGGAAGAGAACAGAACACCCCACAATCGCACCAAAACTCAAAACAAATCTGATGGCTGCTTAAGAATTCAGCCATCGTTTGAATAAAACCAGTCTGCTTTCTGTTCAGCATATGCCAAATGGTTTACTGCCATTTTCAGTAGGATTTTTCTTTTTTGTCAGTTCACAACTGCCTTCTATTGTCAATGCTGTGAATAGCCAACTACAATTTAAAGTAGCGCGCTCCTATCAGCATTGTTCTCCTGTTCAGAGGCACAGAGAACAAGAACACATCTATGTTTTCCATACAGCATAGAAAAATGTAATTCTCTGTTTAGTGTCATATCAACAACTCTTGTCCCAGTTCACTGCCATGGGCAATGAGTGACAGACTGAGCTGTCCATTCTGACAATGTGACCAAGATATCTGCGGTCGAGACTGCTATATCATTTTTCCCCTCCCAAAAAACGTTGCTGGAGAAATCTCCTATTTTGATTCCTTTATTTGTTTCTTTATCTACATACAAAGCACAGATAAAAATGAAATTGAGTTCATTAAACAAGCTGCAAATAATGTCTTGATAGCACAGGAAATGTTACATTCCCTCGCAATGCAGCATGTGCTCTCAATGGAGTACGGATTTCTTTATAATACTAATAAAAAATAGCTGTAGTCCCCTTCTTTCAACAAAGGCTTCCCCCCACCCCAGCAATTCTGCAGAATATATCTTATTCTCTGGTATAAAAAGGAGCCTTTTCCTCCTTTATAGGTAGCAGGCACATCACAGTTAACAATATGTAGCTGAAGGGCGATTAACTCCTGGTACCATAGGCCTGGAACTGGCAATAAAGAGGTAGCTTGGAGCTGTGCACTGAAAACAGCATTTATTCAAGGGAAGGGGAAAAATGAAACAAAACTTTGACAATGTTGGAAAAGAAGAAGAAGAAATAGGTTAAGGCAGCTCTAGCAGAGAAATGATTTACATGCTGTTAACGTACATTGGCTGTATGTTGCATTCAAGACAGCATTTAAATAAAAGCCTTGTCAGCCTGTGTATTAATACGCTGAATTTATGTTGCCTCCAAGGTAAAAAGTATCTTCTTACTGTAACACATACAGGTATTATAATATGTCAAGAGCATTTTGGTAGTACTTTCTACCTTAAGCACAGCTTGCTGGGTTTGTTACAGTTCATTTTTGTTTCTCCATTGATTTTTGAGTGTTTTCATTTGTCCATAAGTTTTCAATCATAATTTGTTCTTTTTATTGCTTCAGACTTCAAACCTCTCCAGCAGAGGGAAGAATAAGAAATTTATTTACACAGGAAATGAAGGAAAGTAGAGGTTTAAGCATACAATTGGAGTCAATGGAGTAGAGGTACTAGCGATGCAATTTTGCTGCACAAGAGTTTTCCTATCATGCAGTGGTTAACTTCATATAAGCTGTGGGCTGGTGCTGTGGAAAAAAAAGGGACAACGGTGATGTCTCTGAACAGGCCTTCTGACACTATTGCCAGTATCAGTGTCATCTCTATGTTGATCTTCCTTTGCTACTTACATGGCCCTCCCAAAACTACCCGAGCTGCCAGGTAATGTTGGTCATAGGGGGATCTTAGTAGCTGGCTGTTTTGTGACAAATGACACAGAATCAACAATAGTACATGACCTTTATGGATTCTGGCTGTCTCTTAGAAGTATGTGAAATATTCACAATGAAATACAAAACCTACTTGAAATTCAAGTTGCTCCTCAGACAATTACTATGGAACCCAAACACCTAACTGCCCTGTATTGGCAAGATATTTATATTTCTACTCTCCCCATAAAGTTCTCTGCCTTGTGCATCATTATAAAAAATAACAAGAAGTCAGAGGGTTTTTTTTCTTTTTTTTCTTTTTTCATTTTCTTTTTTTTAAGTACAAGACCTACCCTAGATGACTGCCTGAAGTACAGATGAATGACAACGAAAAAAATAATCCCACTGGTAGCAATATGATCTGGAGGCATAGCCATGGAGCTGAGGTGTGAAACCCTTCAGACTCAGCCAAAATAAGCCATTGCTACTGGGAAAAAAAGGAAAAAAAAAAAAGCATAGAACTCAGGCATTAGTTTAGAAAAGCAGCAGCAGCAGTTGCTACAAACTTCTGAACAAAGCACACTGAATCAACAATATAAGTAAATCATAACATCCCCTCCTGCCTCCCAGAGCAAAAACGCTAATCACGTTAGGTCCCTCTGAACATCTGTCATCCTCCACAGTGTATGGAATAGGGTGAGTTTTAGATCAACAGCCTCGAATTCTGTCAGATCAAGTATAAGAAAGTCAGTGTCTTCTTTCATATGTCATGTCCCCTTCCAATTTAGTTGAAGGTAGGTTTCCCTGCCCAAATTCCTTAGACTATCATTTAGCATCACACTCAAGATAAAGCTGTAGACACTAGAAGGCTGCTGTAGTGAAATTAACAATCCCCCTGGGCTTAAGGCCTCTTCATGCACCTTCATGCATCTGGTAGGATAATAGGGAAGACAACAACAGGAGTAAAGTTCCATATTTGGGAATTATAATTCAACAAGACTGTACTCAAGCTTATAAAACTTGATAATATAACACTACAGAAAGTGGAAATTATCAGCCTGAGGCAGGTGAATGTTTTTATTTAAAGACCTAATGAGCAGCATGAAAAAAGAAACATTTAAAAAGAAACTGTAATGCATAGTTGCATCTGCAAGAGCAGAACGAACACTTCCAGCATTTCTGACAGCTGGGAAGCAACGTGGACTGCAGTCCAGGGCTTCCAGGCACTCTCTCACTCGCCCTTCTTCCAGAAACTAGTGATAGTTCAAATACAGTAATAGTTCAAAGACTATGCCCTTGCCTTCATAACATGCTACATTGGCCAGACCTTTCAGCTTAAGAAGTTTCAGGAAAGGTGTCCCAAAGACTGGAAAGCCTACATTGCTGCCTGAGGTGAAAGGTGCCAAATACTCAGGTTAGCAAGGAGAAGACTATCAGAGAGCTTCAGTCAGATTATTGTTACGTATCAGACTGCTGATCGTGAAAGCACCCTAAATCAGGAGACAAAAAATAAAAAAAAAAGGCATCAGATCCTGCACAGAATCAGTGGCTGGCTTGATAAATTCAAAACAGGAGTAACATACTAACTTTGAAAGCAATTAAATAATGAAACATTTTGCCACAGAGCATGAAGGTTTTCTTGGCGCCTACAATCCTTAAATCAAGACTACTTACCCAACTTTGCTAACAGGTACTCTTGGACTAAGGCTCAGGGTTACCCATGGAAGTGATGTTACCACTTCCATGTGGCCCAGTGCTACCTATATATTGGACAGTCACAACAGACCCACACGTTCCCTAAGAATTATCAGAGAATCTTTTTTTTTTCTTTTTTTCGGTTCCACACATGGTAGTTCTGAAACAATGTCATGAGAGAACACCACAAAATACCATCCTGAGAGTTACCAGAAAACTATTAGCAGGTCACAAAAATCTATGAAAAGGGGTGAAGTCAGGAAGAATTTGTGTAGACAAAGCCACTTCTAAAGTGAAACATAAGAGTTAAGTGTTTTCAGATGAACTAATGCAAGAGCATATGAAGTTGGTACACAAAGTCCATGCTGATTATAATGTGATCTGATTTAAAATATTCCTTGAGGCGAGGTTTTAATAATACTTAAAAAGGCTTGACAGCTCCCTGTCATGGTATGTCCATGTTATTAAGTTGTAAAGCAACTGTCTTGCTCATAAAACAATCCAAATGAGAAAACACATGGTGGACAAAGCCAAGGACAACAGCAGAAATCAGTGTTGAGCCTCAATTTATTTATGCACTGGGATCTGCCTCCTAAGAACCTGCATTAGTGTTGATGGTCATGTCTTCATGCCACTCATCCTCATTCTGCTGAAACATGAAGAAATAAAAATCAGGCAAATTGAGCCTAGGCAGGAGGTAACACAAAGGAGCTTCTGTAGAACAAATTTACCAAGTAACTCTCAGAGCTGCACACACCAGAGCTGCAGTGAGAGACAAAGATGACGATCTGTGAAAACCTTCTGTCACTATGTCAAGTGAATGCTGCGGCATCATTTCATGCTTACATTCCAGCCAGCATTCAAGATCCACCCTTCTCTAAAGCAAATTCTGGTTTCTACGATTAATCTGTCATTCTCCTCATCAATATATTATTTATGCTCCCTTATCTGATCTTAGTCTGCTACTG
>VXAB01004856.1:243451-272880 GCA_013399175.1 Odontophorus gujanensis
AGATTATTGTTACGTATCAGACTGCTGATCGTGAAAGCACCCTAAATCAGGAGACAAAAAATAAAAAAAAAAGGTATCAGATCCTGCACAGAATCAGTGGCTGGCTTGATAAATTCAAAACAGGAGTAACATACTAACTTTGAAAGCAATTAAATAATGAAATAATGAATTTTGCCACAGAGCATGAAGGTTTTCTTGGCGCCTACAATCCTTAAATCAAGACTACTTACCCAACTTCGCTAACAGGTACTCTTGGACTAAGGCTCAGGGTTACCCATGGAAGTGATGTTACCACTTCCATGTGGCCCAGTGCTACCTATATATTGGACAGTCACAACAGACCCACACGTTCCCTAAGAATTATCAGAGAATCTTTTTTTTTTCTTTTTTTCGGTTCCACACATGGTAGTTCTGAAACAATGTCATGAGAGAACACCACAAAATACCATCCTGAGAGTTACCAGAAAACTATTAGCAGGTCACAAAAATCTATGAAAAGGGGTGAAGTCAGGAAGAATTTGTGTAGACAAAGCCACTTCTAAAGTGAAACATAAGAGTTAAGTGTTTTCAGATGAACTAATGCAAGAGCATATGAAGTTGGTACACAAAGTCCATGCTGATTATAATGTGATCTGATTTAAAATATTCCTTGAGGCGAGGTTTTAATAATACTTAAAAAGGCTTGACAGCTCCCTGTCATGGTATGTCCATGTTATTAAGTTGTAAAGCAACTGTCTTGCTCATAAAACAATCCAAATGAGAAAACACATGGTGGACAAAGCCAAGGACAACAGCAGAAATCAGTGTTGAGCCTCAATTTATTTATGCACTGGGATCTGCCTCCTAAGAACCTGCATTAGTGTTGATGGTCATGTCTTCATGCCACTCATCCTCATTCTGCTGAAACATGAAGAAATAAAAATCAGGCAAATTGAGCCTAGGCAGGAGGTAACACAAAGGAGCTTCTGTAGAACAAATTTACCAAGTAACTCTCAGAGCTGCACACACCAGAGCTGCAGTGAGAGACAAAGATGACGATCTGTGAAAACCTTCTGTCACTATGTCAAGTGAATGCTGCGGCATCATTTCATGCTTACATTCCAGCCAGCATTCAAGATCCACCCTTCTCTAAAGCAAATTCTGGTTTCTACGATTAATCTGTCATTCTCCTCATCAATATATTATTTATGCTCCCTTATCTGATCTTAGTCTGCTACTGTTTCTCTTCCAGGAACTTCATCATAGTGATGATTTGTTCGTACTCTACAATTCCATTCTCCACTCTTCTGTTGATTCTGTTGTTTCACACTTCCCATCTCGTTACTATATTTTCCAGTCCTCAATTTTCCTTCTTACACTTATGTTCCTTATTGTACTCAAAACTGATTTTGCATTCATTGTCTTTTCTAGTAACTTTATGATGTTCACTAAATCTTTCTCACCACATTAGCTTGATGTTTTCAGAAAAACATCCATGGGCCTTATGCATTATCCCATTTTGATATCTGCCGATTGCAATATCACACTAACAGATCTCAATATAGTTCACATTAGTCCATGCAGTCCTTCACACAATCGACAAGTTCTGGATGCTTCCTCATAAGTTTTCTTCTCTCCTTCCCAGTTTCTAGGACAGTACAGAGTAATTTGTTGAGTACTGGTGAGTAAAAGAAGGCCAGGAGGGGATCCAGAGTTATACAGTACTCAGATGGCCAACAACTGCTAGTATTAATGAAAGAGAACTGAGATTTTAAAAGCTTATAGAAAAAACTTACTGCTCATACAGTAGGCAAAATACTCCTATTTATTTCCATGGAAGCTACAACAGATACAGAGAGCACAACAACTCTATTTGATAGAGCAAATTCTCAGCTACAAAACCGTTTTTCAACATGGACACCATCAATAACTATACATATTTGCCAGTAATGAACAAGAGCCTGCATGTCATGCTCATAAAAATCTTCATGGCCATCTGGAACATGGCTTGTCTTTTACATCACCATTGCCACTGACGAAATGCATGACCCACTGCCTCACGCTACTCACATCCACTGTTTGGCCTCTGTAAACATTCAGCAAGTTTCAATGGGTGCCAATGGGTGCCATTTTTTTCACCACATGGAGAAATTCAGTTACGCACTTTTTCTTCATCTGCATTTCCATGAAAGATGCCATTACGTCAGACTGCCCCTCTGCTGCCATCTGTTGCACAGCAACAACATGTAACAGAATATTGGCAGAAAGGTTCAACCTCTGCTGCCAAACCACTAACATTCTCCCCTGATGTCATAAGGCAATATAATAAAAATAGGAGGCATTACTTTCAGAACAGATCTTGTACATTTATGGTATCTATCCGTTTTAGATGAGCTCTAAAATCTAGTAGAATGAATGCTTCATGCAGTACCCAATTATCATGATTCTACCATCACATTTATGTCGCTGGGAGCTTTCCTTACAGTGCAGCTCATGCTGACACCTTCTCTTCTTTCATTTTTTTGGAAAACATGATCAATCCAATCATAAGAAAAAGTTTGGAAATGGACCTTTGTCAGCAAAGCTCATACAAAAGACAACAGACAGTGCAGTATTTTGCTTCATGTCTTGAGAGAAAAGGGATTTGTTTCACAATTTTTGAAAATCTGAGGTCAGGAACAATTTGCAGATTGTTTTACTAAACCATAAGGTAATCATAATAATAATGATCTTAGACAAAAGTTATCCTGTTGCTGCTTCTGAAGAGAGATTTACCTCCATTACCTAGGGATTACCAATTTAATAGTCCTTAATAACGTGCAATTGTCAGACAAGCACATTGTATTCCTTCACTTCAACAATAGCCCAAAAGTGCCAAAACCATTTGCATTTATCTTCAGTCAGTCAAGTAGATAGCAAGACCAGAAGGAGCTTTATCTAACAATAGCTCTAGTACCTTACAATTGTCTTAAATATTTCAACAAAGAGATACCTCAGTGTATTTCCCTGGCTACCAATGAGTTTCCAAAGGTCAATAACTTCAGCTTCAAACACAAAGCGATCTCTAAAGCTTTTCTTGCATTTGAGAGATTAAGACAGATTCTTATAAACATATTTATGAAATAAGAGCAAGGGACTTCAGCCTGGCAGTTTGGAATGTAACACCATTTGTATCTATATTATTTTCAGGATTAGAAACCATTAATTCCTAAAATTGTGCTGTGGAGCATAAGTGGCAACAGCTGCAGCTATCTGTTTGCTGTCTTTCCACATGGGCTATTTTCTGTGCAAGATATGCACGAAGAACATAAATAAATGGGGTGCTACCTCTTTAGACAGGGCACAGCAAAATAAAATAAAAAACTAAAAAGCATGAACCATGTTTGTCTTAAAATGATGAACTTAGTTGTTAATAAAAGTGATGGCATCTTAAGGCAAGTCCTTACACACTTCCTGTTTCTGTAATCCATTCTTCTTGCATGCACAAACTAATAAAATGCCTCTTCTTATTATATCACAACTGTACATGAAACATTTCATGCATAACATATTAGTCCCAGACACAAGTCTTTCAGAGAACGATTGTACTGGCTAAAGGAAAAAGACAGAGGTCTCTGGATATAGCTTCAATAATGCTTTGCCATCCTAAAGCAAAACCACTGCTATATTCAAGCCCCAGGCACAAATCCTGGACAAAAAATGTGGACAAACTGACCCAGAGAATCAGAATGAGACATACCATCTGCATTTGGTCTATAAAGAAAAAAATGATATCTCAGTACTGGTTTTTCTTTGTGCTCTACTTTTCACATAACTCAATTGAGTAAAAGAAGTTATTTCTAGACAAAATTGGGAAAAGATATGAGTTCCAATTCCATTAAGCCTCTTTAAGACTTTTATTGTTGAGAACTATCACTGAATATTTCACAAGTTCAGAATACCACAATGTTATTAAACCACTCCTTCAAATACATAATGAGATATCACAATGCAGATACTTTAATTAGGAAAATTAGGCGTGTCTGCTCTTCCATTCATTTTCAGTGGTATTACAGGGTACATGAGCTGTGCCCCACGCCAATGCCCCTTGTTATTTCCTACCACAATTTCCTGTCAGAACACGAACTGAACTTTTATGATTGTGAGATAATTCCTGCTCCTTCTGTTTAGCTCTACACTCAGATCTACTGACAAAGAATTCACGAACTTCTTCTGATCATCTTCAAAGGCCATCCTCCACAATTAGTTACATAGTTCTCAATCCACACCATTTCTCAAACTCCTCCCTTCAGGAACCTCCATCTTGTTTTGCTTAAGGCTATTTTATAGTTAAAAGAGGCCTGAAAAGTCATATAAAGAACTAGTCCTGCTGCTGCCAGTGGTGTAGCACACTTGAGCAAAGGGTTGCCACTATTAGAGTTCAACACAAGAAAACACTTTTCAATAGGTACTACTTTGCTAAACTGCACCATTCCTGATAATCCCTCTTTGGAGTATGCCAGGCAATTTCTCATTGTCTAAAGTATCCAAATCTTTCTGAATATTTATTTTACTCTTCTTCAGAAGAAAATCTCTCAGTCTTCCAGTTTCCATTTCTACTGTTGTCTGGTTATCACCCTCTAAGTTTACGTACTACAGTCCCAGGATGGTTTGTGGTATAGTGGTTGTGATCCCACTTGTGGACTGTGAAGTGGTATGATTTAAAAACAGGCCAAAAAAGACCACTTAATAAATTGAAATTAAGAGTTACTGGACTATACAAATAAATTTCATCGAGAAGAGGTATGTGCTGCTGCTAGAATAGAAATGACTCTTTGCACATGATTCCTTCAGTCTTAGGTGGGAACAATGTCCAATTACAGGCACTTCTTACAAAATAAATTAGACCTTCAGAGAGAATATCAACTCATTAACTTCTAGGAAGAGGGTTTTAATTCGACATTAAAAGGGCTAAAGAAATATTTACCTCTGACATTTTTACATGAAATGGTACTATCAGCACTTGAGTACCAAAATGCTGTAAGTGCTTAAATAGTAGCCATGGTCCCATGTAGTTACCTTGTTACTTTTTCCCCGTTTAGAATGATAACCAGAAAATAGCCAAAGCTGCACCACCGGATTAATTACAGACTCGTCACGAAATTCTAACACCACAATACTTAGGCAACTAAGCAAGAGCAGCTCTCTAATAGATTTAATCAACTGCTGGGTAAATGCTCGGACTGTGGCAGGAGATGTGACGTAAAAATAGATCTGTGAATTTTCGTAGGCTATGATGCCATTCACTAGGCTTTTTTTCTGTATTCAAGACATTATAAAATAAAACACTTTAAAGTAGTAGAGATCATGTTTACTTACATTAAAGACCAAAAGTAAATAGTTTCTAAACCTACTAAAGGTGATCTTCCTTGCCAGAAGGACTCCTACCAGGAAGCATAAAGATAGCTTATCTGAAGGCTTTGTAACCATTAGATGCTATAAATGTCATTCCCTACTGTTGGCACCAGGACGCCAGTTAGCTCTCAGTATAGGGAGTGCCCTTTCCTAAATTTGTTTTAATATCTAAGGCTATTACCTTAGACTCTCACATAGTACATAATTTTACAGCAAACACAAACAAGCGCACTAGCATAGCCAAGCTCTCTTGTAACCAATTAAAAATAAATAGCACCTGAACAAACTGGCTGTCAATTAGCAAGTAGTTGGTTGTTTTGATAATCACATCACAGAAGGTGTATCTGCAGAAGTTAAATGACTCCAAAATGAGCAGTAACTAAAGGCCAGGCAGATGTGTAGGCAGAACACTTCTGGAGCATGGGAAGGTTAATTTCTGCCCAACTCCCCCGCTCAAACACCCACTCCCCTCCCTCAAAAAAGGAACACAGAAGCAGGCCATCTACCCTTCTAACACGCTAAAGCTTTCAAATAGCTCCCAGGCATTTTAGAAGCAGTTGTACAGTGTTTGCTTGCCACTTCCAATTAAACATGGTACAGCAGTCTGATGTCACTAGGATCTACTAATAGGAAGAGTTGGTCAAACTCAAAACAAAGAACTATTCACAGAGGTAAGCATTTTCTGGATAAACACTGAAGCTGTTCACAGAGACAAGAACAGGTAAAACAATCTAAAGCACTAATTTCCCTATCCTTAAATTCTCCCAATATTTTGTGAAACCAGGTAATTTATTATGTATGGCCAAAAATACTAGGATTCTATAAGTTCTAGATTCTTTAATTTTCTAGCTTTGTGCACCTCCTTAATACAGACAGAAAAACTGTTAAAAAAAAAAATGATTTAAAAACTATTAGAAATATACGAGCCTCAAGTAGATTCAAGCACCTTTTAACCAAGTTCCATTTTTCCAAAAATATAGAGGGAGTTTTTCCTGGTTAGCCACTTCTCCATTTTAAAACTGTGGTTTCGATTGCTTTAATACAAAAAGGTCTGAGGAGAAGTTGATAAAATGCCTTTTTTCCTGGGCCTCTCAGGAGGTAGAACGATAGACTTAACAACTCCAAGATGGAAATTAGAGTGCAAGTAAGTAAGAGAGGGAAGGACAGAAGTAAATTCAAGGGCTGATGGAAAAAGGGAAGGAGACAGGAAGTAGAAATGCAATGCAAAGCCTTGATATTTAGAAAGGAGCAATCAGAGAAAAAGCTTCTCAAAACTATGTGTTTTTGTAAACCAAGAATACCATTAACTTTATCCATGAGAGACTTGACCTCCAGTTCCACGGAAACACTTTTTTAGTACCTTCAGATAGTCACTGGACTCAAGCACGGATACTTCAGCAGAGTTGTTCCTTCAAGTATTCATCAGGTCTACTCATAAAGTTTAGCCCAAGTATTACACATCTTAATCGTCTACGATTCAAAGCAGTGGAGCCTAGTGTAATTCAGGATTAACTGAACAGCAACATTCTGAAGGCCAAATGACTAAACAGATCTCAAAGATCTGTTGGTCTTCCAGCTACCTCATATGAGCTCAGCCCCACATGAAGGGCCTGATAGGCTTCTCCCTCTCCCAAATACCACATCCAATAATTTAAAGAATTTGAGACCAAAAATGATTTTTCATTTCGCAAATAAACAAGGATTGGAAAATATCTGCATGAAAACTGATGATGAAATAAAGCCCAGCAATCTCATTTATATTTAAAAAAAAAAAAGGAAGGGATATTACTCCCAGTTGTACTCAGATGGCAGAGGATAATCACACAAAGTCACATCTCCCCATGTACGCTGTTTACTTTTTGTAGATAACTCACAGACTGAAAGAGGGGGGAATCAATCTCACTTTTATTGATTGAGCCTGTCTCTAATAGGGTTCCCTGCCTGTTTTTCACACATGAAGATACCACAATGTTTGAGTAACAAACAATGCCGAGAAAGAAATGCTGCTTCTTTAAAATAAAGCTTCTCCCAGACTTTTTTTTTAACATCATGGAAGCTTTTCTATTGCTGCCAGGCTTTATACACATCGTTGACTTACAAAACCTTGGTTTTGATATTAGACTGACTTGACAGTGTCTCACGTAATGAGTAAAATTTAAAAGGCAACAATAGATTGTACTCTTGGCATGCAGACCGAAGTTGTGCTGGAAGCTGGAGATACACAGGTGCCTCCTTTCCACATAATTGTGGCCTCTTGGGGTATTTCCCATGCAGTTCTACTCAGGAGAGCCAGGACATGCAAATTACTCACCTGAACGTAGCTGCTGTCATCCCTGCTTCTAAGAGGAAAAAATCCAATGTCTCCTGCATTGCTTATCTACCAGCATGTTGCACAAAAGCCAACTCCAACAATATCTGTGGGCAATGAGAATTCCCAGGGACAACACGCTCACACAGAGGCAACTAAAGCTTACAGAACTTTTAGACTTAGTAACGACCAGAAAATAGTTCAGCTCCCGGGACAGGCCCGTAGTGCTCTGGGCACTGCACAAATCACTTAACTTAGGAATGATTAAAGGTTATGTGAGACAACAGAAAGCCAAAATCCAAGAATGTATATACAACTAGAAAGTGTTCATCCAGTATTTTTTCTCTTCTTTCTGTTCTCTTTTTTTCCTCCTGGCTTCAGCCTTTGCTGGATAAAATGCATTTACTAGCAACTTACTTTCCCTTTCAGACATTGAAGAATTGTTTCTCAGTTCTTCCACTGCTACTTCCAATTTTCAAATGTTAAACTATAAATTATTTTAATAACTCCCGAAAACATATTTAGGTACTAAGAAATGACAATAAAAAATATGTAAAACTAGACAGAATCCTGTATGACAAGAACACTCAGCACAAAAAGAGGAAAAAAAAGAAAAAATGGAAACTTACAAGAGTCTTTTCAAAGGTATTTGTGGACAACAGAAAATAACAGATAGAACTGCAACTCCACAAGTAACTGTTTACACCACTGAATTAAATGCAGCTGCCCTAGGAGCATGGCCCCACCCCATTCTGCCATGGAACAACGTCCCTAGGGTCCCTTCTGCTTCTGAACACGTTCAGAACAATCTCAAAAATACACAAGGAATGGCCAATTACAATTACAATTGTCTGCATGGATAATTACATCAGAACTCCAATTGTAACTTTTTCTTCCATTGCTTATATGCAAGTAAGCAATTCTTGAAAAACCAAACTATTAATTGATTTGACCTATCAGCGATAGGTATGTTTTTTATGTTTGGTAGAACCAGAAAAGCAATATCCAGCTCCCCATCTTGATTACTTTTTTTTCAGGTACTCTGTCCATATACCTTTCCAGTCAACCCATACCCTAACTCTGAATTAGGCAAGAAGCTGCAATATAGTTAAAACTACTTTTTTCCTCCTTCTACAAAAACCCTTCAGCAACCACGCACAGCCCTGAGCAATTGCATCACACAAAATAAAGCTCAGCTGTGAGCTCCACGTATGGCATTGACTGGGTCAACACACACAACAGACAGGAGCTCTACTGTGAATCAGAACAGCTATGGCTTAATGGCAAAACAATCAAACATAAAAATTAAAGACTTGTACAGACAGTGTTTCAGAAAGTTTTATATCTCCAAAGATTACATATTTTTATTTTTATCCTGCTGTGAATTTTCTGAGATCAAAACTCAGCTTTTCATCAGCTTTGATTCCTAAATATCTTCTTATGTTGAACAGCATTCAACAAAATTAAGCTCATACACAGAATAGTTTGCATTAAAATGTCTCGTCTCTACTAACTGCATCATAATGTTTGCCCCAGTTTTTACTTTCAGTTTCTGTTATTTATTTATTTATTGATAACTCTTATCTTCTTTCTCTCCAAAGATTAAGTTCTCTCCTGTGAAATGGTAGTATCCCAAAGGAGACTGCTTAATTACCTGCAATTCTGCTTTTCTCTTTTGAGATTTCATTACACAGGCTCCTTTTTATCACTCATAGCCTTTCCAAACTTGGACAGAGGTTTTTAACTAGGTAGGTTTAGCCCTGGTGTTTTGACTGCAGATTTGATTTGGGAGGAGGAGGGTGTCTGTTCATCTGCCTTCATTTCAGTATTAATTGTAGATAATTTACAGTATGAAGAACTCTCACAATTTATCACAGTTTCTGCCTGTGGCATTTCACTTTAGCCCAAGGACGAATCTCTCTAACTCTGGGAAATGTCAGGAATGCTACTGTGATACAGGTGATTCTACAATAATAAAAATCAACAGCTAAAAGCAGACTTTATTGTAGATATTCATTATAATACTTATAGCCAGTTATAAATTTTCATCTCATTCCTATTTAACAAAGGCCATATATTATTATCCTCTATATCACTGTGACCAAAACCAGAAGACCATCTTGAATTATGATATACTATATACATAATCATTTTTACAATAAAGCCAAATGCAGAAGCAATCATATCGAAATCATATCTAGAACAGTGAAGTGGGTGCTAATATTTTTCTATCATGACAAGGATTTGTACCATAGCAAAAATAAAAGAAAGTAAGGTCTTTAATCATACTTTGGTCATTAAATATCAGAATACAGCAGTCAGTGAACTAAACGTTCACAAAAATGACCCACGACTCTGCAACGCATCTCATCTTTGCCAGAATCAGAGCCGTTGCCCTGATGCTGCTCTGACAGCCACACACAGCACAATCTTTTCACTTTCCCAAGTTTCTCACAGCAATTTTTTTGAAGTCAAGCACAACCAGTTTTCCAAAGCATAAAGTTTGTCTGTCGTCTGGAACATGCTGAACAAAGCTTCAGCACTCTTGGTCGTTACAAGGTCATATAGCACACACAGTGCCAGCCCACTTAACTCAGAAAATTAACACTTCCTCCCTTCCATGTGTCTTAGAGCATTTATCTTTATTTTCTAGGACTCTTTTTGCTGGGCAGACACATAATTCATTTTTACTTTCTGAAAATCATGTTAAAATAGCTGAACTAACACGTTTCTTCGAGTTTCCTCCCCTCCTAAAGAAAATCCATTGCAAAAAGAGCAAACCATTCCCGAGAGTGTTTCTCAGGACAATCACCAATCATGTCAAGCACTGTCCTGAAACCCAAGCATGAATTACTTCTTTTATTTCTCATTTTACATTCCGTAGAAAACACTGTCTTTGTCTCTGCATCAAGGAAACTGTTATTTTCTTGTTGCAGCACTGTTGATTTCTCTCATAGTGATGTCAAACAGTTTATATATGTGAGGAGTAGCTGAGCCCACTACTTTGTCACCAACATGCACTTTTTCAAGAACAGAGGCTGTGAAAACAAAGCTTTGCATAGAAAAGCTTTCTTTGATTTTTGTCATCTTTGAGCCAGTGCTTAACAATCATCACAATTTTAGACGTGTCACTGGATACTTCTGAAGAAAGAAAAGCAACTGTGTTCCCCTAGTTGTGTGTGCAATGTGTTGACTCCAGTCTGGAAAACCACCCTGCCAGAACAACTCCAAAGGGAGTATGCAAATTGTCTTTAGTAACACTATTCACCATAAAACATCAAAACACTATCAGAATACATCTGGGAGATGAACAATAATTTCGTTCTGGTCAGGCTAATCTCTAGTATTAAATCACAGCTACAGGAGTGAGATGAGAAATAGGATATGCAACAAGCAAAATGCACTTGAATGAGAACTTTCAGAAACAGCCACATTCTGCCATTAACAGAGACACAGATTGCAGGGAAATTTGTATTTTTTCCCATAATAGTATTTATCAGAAGGTTACAGTTTGTATCAGTGCTAAATTTAGAAGCACAGGTTCTATATGAACCATTTCTATTGTATTACTGTGTTCTTAGTACTTACTGAGTACTATCCCCAAGTATATTACTATATTCTTGCTATTTCACAGCACAGAAAAAAGGCACAAGGACATTGAATAGTCTTCCCAATTCAGGTGTTCCACCAAAAATTATAGAAACTGATAGAAACTCCTTAAAGAGATAACTTTTTTTCACAGTGATCAAATATTTCAGGGAGTTTTTCTTTAAAAATTGAGTACGATAAAAATTTGAAATGTATTTATGTCAAATAATGTCAGATAACTTGCAAATTAAGATATATGCTCATGAGAAGTCAGCCACAAGATTTACTTCTGAGCACATATGGCATTAGTATGTTTCCAGATTTGCTTTATCTTTTTCTCAGAGCTCTGAGTTAGATGCATAAAGTACCAAAGACGCAAAGTAGAGACTCACACCCTTACCAGCACAGACTCTCTACCATCTTAGGAATCAGTATCCTGTAGACAGAAGAGACCAGGTTCAGTTCTAGGATGGACACCTTGTCTCAGAGGGACCTCAGGGAACTCATTTGTTCCAAAAATGGCCAGTGATTCTACTTGAATTTCTTGAGAGCAGTTTTCAGAAACCATTCATGTCATTCAGAAACCTGTCTCTAGCATCTGGGAGGGAGAATGGGGGGCAGCTCCTATGGAAGAGGGAAGAAAGAAAGTTCTGGGTGCCTCAAGCCAAGTCTTCCTAAGCCAGGAGCTGTTTTGAGATCTTGAATCTCTTTCTCACTCTCCTCAGTCTATAAAAGGGAGAGAAGAACATTTCCTTCCTGCCCAGAGAATGTGTGGATAAATACATTCATGTTTGTGAGGCATTTAGATAAGGTAGTGAAGGAAGCTATGTAAGTTTATAGATTCCTTGATCTTAAGGAACTGTACTCTTGAAAGAAACATCTTGACTGAGTTATAAACGTCCGTATTATTCACAATATGAAACTGCCAAAAGATAAAAAAACATTCTAATGATACTTGAGAACAGGAACTCCCCTTCTCCACCATACTTTGAGGACGCTGTCCCTTTGGAGATGGTATGCATTTCAGTGAGGAGGATTCCCTATTGTTTTCTTCCCTATTCTTTATAATGTAAATGTAACCTCGCTTATTTATTTAATTTGTCTCCCAGACCTCTTTTCATCTGGCAAGATGGCAGGGGAGGGGGACGGAGGGAAAAGGAGCGGAAGGAGGGGAGCTATTTAATAATGTCCTATTAATCGCAGTGCACTATCAGCAGGCTTTAACCCTGTTCCAATTCTTTGATTGCTTTTTAGGGATTAGAGCAAACATCATTGTCATCCATTGCATTGCAAATGGGTAAATTTGAGTGATACGTACGCAAAATATAGATAAGCAGATAGTGCATCGATATATGTGCAGAGTATATACATGCATTTATATAGCTTGTACACACACATACACATAAAAATAAGCTACATTGCCCTGTATGCCATACGAGAAAAATCAAATCAAGGCACGGAGAAACTGAAAAAAAACCTACATGTATCATTCACCTGATTTCAATTGTGACTCCCTTTGAACCTCGGCCAAATCATTTTGTACATTAAAAATTGGTCAGGGATGATAAGATTCCATTTTCATGGTTGGTAATGCAGAACCGGTGAAAGAATACAATTACAGACCCCTGAGTAAACTCTGCGAATGTCAACTTGATGTAAATGATCAAGTGTCGACAAAGGGCTGGCAGGAGGGGGGGCAGGCAGAGATGGAGGGGAAAGAGAGAAGAGGGAGAGGCAGAAAAAGAGGCTCCAACTTCTTTACCCAGTGACCTGCCAGCACCCTCCTGGGACCAGCATTTTGGGACCCCCATCCTTCTGCACCAACCCAGTGCTCAGAGCCTGCCAGGGCTGGCACACCACTGCCCTAAGCTGGGACCTCATGTCAGGAGTGACCTGCTCCTGCATCCCACAATGGCATGCCTCCAAATAAGTCCTAACAGAGCCCAGCAGCCAGGCCATATGCTGAGGGGCCCAGAAAAGGGGGGCTGTGTGACTGCAGGTGCCAAAGCCCTAGATGTCAACCCTGGGTCTCACTGGCTCCCTTCCTGCCTGGGCCCTGCTGTTGCCCAGGCCCCAAGCAGCCCCATTAGCTCCTCTCCATCTTCCCTGCCAGCACCAAGTCGATGCCATAGCAACTTCTCTTTTTCTTTTTGCAATGAGCTGACATGGGAATCTGAGGAAGGATGCTGCAACTCAGTGGGCACAAAAAGCTCAGGGAGTGAAAAGGAAGCGGATGTCCCCTGTCACAAGGGAAAATCAGGGGCTGGAAAATCTGTCTGTCCTTTATGGAATGGACCTGGGTAAACACCTTCTCTTACAAGCAGAGAAACTGAGGCAGGGAGCAGTGAAAGGGCTTCATTTTATTCCCAAAAGGAGCCGTGGGGTGAGGACCAGGTGCAAAGGCCTCCTGCAGCTCCATGCCCGGCAGCTGCCCACACGGCCTCCTGTTTCACAGCCTGCTCACAGATATGACCCCACAAATCGGACCCCACATTTCCTTGAGGAGAATGAGACCAGGAGAGCAGTGCACGTTCAAAAGCCTTTCACCATTCAGGAGCCAAAGATAAGAGCCATATTTCCATTTATTTTAGAATTATCACCTGAACTGATTAAAGCAGTTATCAACTTCAGTCGTTCTTTACATGTTGTTTTTGTTTCAGATTTCCAATGTTTTTCATGTGCACGCTGCATAAATTATTGAAACATTATTTTATTTATCAATCCCCCTGTGACAGAAATAGGTTCTCTGAAAGCAAATCTTGCCCTAATCAGTTCTGTTTGTCTTGCTTTCTCTCCTCAATATTGCCACTGCTTTTAGGTTAGCAAGCAAGTAACACTACTTTGCTTTTGTGGACAACAAAAAGCACTGTGGACTGATAAAGACAGGGTGCTAAATTAAAGGATATTCCAAAATATGGTGGCTGGGAAACTTTTAGCAAGCAGGGTGGGAAGAGAAGACAATATGCTGAAGTTCAGCAGAATGGGGTTTGTGTAGACCCCAGCAGCTCTGCTTCCCACTGAGCCCTAACCTCAGCACAAAACCTGCCTGGTTCACAACTACCTCCAGAATTGGCCATCAAGAATATGAGACAGTGAAATAAGGAAGCCCCAGGACGCCAATATACGGGCTTAGGTTTATATCTTATATAAAAATGGCATAATAGGATTGTCCATTCCCAGCTTGTGCTCAATTCTTTTTACACACTAATACATCAACAAAACCCAATCGCCCTACCAAACCACTGCTACAGAAGTGCTCATTTAAAATATTGTTGGTTTTTTTCTCTCCTTTTGAGCGCTGCACATGCCATCCCAATTATAAACACAATAAAACTAAGCAATGGTATGCAGATGATACCCCGCTAAAAGTGAGTAGCAGAATCAAGTTTGATGTAAACGTGATGCAACTCATTTAATTGGTAAAGGGTCTAAACTCTAGGTAACTACCTGTACTTTAAAATTAGCTCTGCTCAAAATATCTTGAGCAATATTATTAAAGAGCCAAGTGATGCTGAGAATGTTAGCAGAACTGTTCTGGTTTTGAAGCACAGTTTCAAATAAAATGAATTTTAAACAGTTCAAAACGTTGCAATTTCTCACCTGCACATATGGCTTACGACAAATTTGAATACTGAGTGTTATCTGAATCTTAAACTCTGAACCAGTGTACACAAATACAGTTAGGGGGGTTGGGCACTGCAGTCAAATCTATTTGCTTCTCAGGCTAAAATTATTTGAATAGTTATTATTTTTCTCCCTTTTCCTCCCTTGATTCTATATCCTGTGTTTTATTCATGGCTCCCCTAAATGGAACAAAATTATCTACTGAATTTATCCCCAGCGTCACAAACAAAGTGGACTCAACCTATTAAGAGGTGAGTTAAGGTAATGCATATCATCTGTTAGTCAAACTTTCCTGCACATTGCCATACTTTGGTATTCATTATAGAAATTTGAATGCAGTTTTTCTTTACCGAATGTAAGAAAATGAACGCTTTTTTGTACATTCTATTCATATCATGAGAAAGATCTCATGGATCTAATATGGATTAAGACTACCTGACATGTTTATAAAATTTGGCACAATCTATTTCAGCAAATGCAGAAATGACCATTTTTATCTAACATTGTTAAAGCGCTGAAGAAGCTCTAGATTTGACATTAAAAAAACTGCAGCTCTAATATTAGATTTAAATAGTGCAAATTGCAGCACATGTTAAATAACTATTCCCCTGAGTATTTATAGCTTTAGGTTCTGAACTTTCTGTCTTGCATACTTCTCACAGCCATTTAAAAAAGTTTTTAGTCCTTTCACTGATATTTTATTATTAATAATTATTGACATATTTATTGTTGTCACACTGAAGATGATTTACAAGAACTGTTTCATTAAGAAATGTGGTAGAAGTTTTTATGCTGTTAAGACAATTTTATGGCAATTTTTTTTCAACTAAGCAGTTTCTTTTTGTGATTCAGATCAAGATTTTTCCATTTTTAGTTACAAGTGCTTAATTTTGAAGGCCAAAAAAATTAAAAATATTTGTTGATTTCTTATAAAAACAAAATTTTTAATGAGAAAAGATGTCATCTCAGTCTTATTTTCCAGTTGCACTTTACCACTAAGCGATAACAAGCTGAAATCCTTTTTGTTTGAACAACTGAGACATATTTTTTAGCGAATACTAATATTTAAAGGAGATGAACAGTACATCTGGCAATGCAAACACTCATCAGCAAAAAGAAGTAGTCAGAATTTCCAAAATTAAGCCTGAGGAATTTATTCTAAAAGGGGTAATCTACCTTCCTCAGGTTATAATCTTTTGTTTTGCCATGTGCATACAGCTCCAGACCCAAGAGCTGGCCTTGGCTTATGGAGGCAGCAGAGGACAGGGGAAAGAAGCTCTGCATTGTGTTCAAGCCACAGCCAGCTGAGTTCAGCATCCTTTTCCAGTTCACCTTCAGAAATCACTTTAAGGACTCAATAGTGATTTTTCATAGATGTTTTGGTTGTTTTTTAAACATTCAAAACCACACTGATAACAGGCACTCTTATTTATTTATTTATTTATTTATTTATTTATTTATTTATTTATTTATTTATTTATTTATTTATTTATTTATTAAGACAAAAAGAACACTCAAGGTTTCACAGTTAAAAGACTACTTCTGCGTTTTGAGCAAACTGATTGATCTAATTACTGAAAACCTAGAAAATCATCTCATTGAGAGCCTGTATATCCATTTGATGGAATATAGCATCTCAGGGTCACTGCTGAAAAGGGAACAAGGAGTGCTGAGATTTAGCTGTTTCCAGTCTATCATGCATTTAGACAAGGAACTTCATTGATCCTTGTTTCAGTTTGCCTGCTTCTACAGGAGGAGGGAAATTATTTGTGTACTCATCCTGGAGGGTGGCTGAGCACCTCCTATAGCTCGAAGAATAGCAAGTAAAAACAGTGAGCAATGATTGCACACACAAGAGAAATCACCATGCAGCTCCCCCAGGCTGAAACTTTAAAGATATGGCAGTACCTGGGGAATAACACACAAGGTCTTGTTTCTTTGGGCTAAACTATCTGGTATGTTGCCACTGGTTTGTGGGTTCTCTGGCTTCAGGAAGTGTATAATAGACTTGAGATTTGCATGACAATGAGAAACCTTATTCTTCCCCCCTTGCACGTTCACATTTGAGATTTTAATATCTACTTTAGCTAATTAATTAGTAACTCAACAATACCTTGAAAATAATCCTAAATAAAAGGTATTGTTACAACACTGCACTTCTGCATGAAAACTTTTCAGTTGTTTATGTCAACAATCTGCAGCATTAAATACATGACTTTCTACTTCCTCTAATCCAGGTATTCATTTCTCTAGTTGAATGTAGTAGTGGATCATTTTTTTACACACACCTCTCTGCAGGTGAATACAGGAGCAATATGATAAAGACTGAACAGATGGGTTACACATGCTGCTGATTTTTTTATTAAGAATAACAGAGTCAGATTCGGTTTTAAGTGCGAAATCTTCTTAAACTTTCTGTATATGAATGGTGTACAGATATTTTGGTTTTTTTTTTTCCAAGCAAAATATTCATCTCTGTTAAGAAATAGCAGATGAGGAGGCAGGACACATACACATAGGTCTCTTCCCAGTGCCCATGGGTCAGCAGCCCAACTCCCCTGGGGTTTGTCTTCACTCTTACACGTACCTCTCAAAGCACTTCAGTTCAGTACAGCACAAGCTCTTGAAAGAATAAACGTGAGGAGAACAGTCTTTGTCATCTCTCAAATAAGCAGAATATCCGAAGGGAATATAACATATTTAACTTCCTCTGAAAGGTTGGTTTATTTGGAACACCTACAGACATCCTCACAGTGAAACATTCGTAATAGTCAAACACAGAGGCTTAAGGTGTTGGAAAGGAAACGGCCTATGAAATTGTGGTCTACAGAGTTAAATCCCTAAACTAGGCTCACCTCACAGCCAATGCTGAAAACAGATTTCAGGTCAGGAAGTAGTAGGGAACAAGTTTAAATGAATTTCAAACCCACTAACCCTCCTCCACAAGTGGAGAAAAATCAGCAAAAGATTCCAGCCATCTGGCTACATCTACACAGCTAAAGGAAAGCAGGTTAGAGTGTCCTGAGGCACAGGAAACCTGGCTTGATGCCCCACAGTGCTTGATAACCACTTCATCTTTTGGTTCTGCTTTAGATCCTCATCTTGCTTTCCAGGAAGCAGCCGTGGCCTGCCTCTTGGACTATTCTCCTACCTACATGGACAACTCCCAAAGGGTTAAAGAATATCCCAAGTTTGGCCTTTCTATTATACAATGCTCCCCTAAACCATTCCAGGAGGTTTCATGTCTCAAAAGCTTCATGCTATGTAGCAGAAGCAAGAAGAAGGCAAACTAGTCTGGCTTTAAATTCCACTCTGATCTTAAAGGACTGCTGTTTCTAAGGCTATGTCTTCACTCAAGAAATAACTAACGTTGTTTGTTTGTTCTTTTTCTTGAGTCACCCTTGCTCATTCACTAGCATTGCCATTGTACAGTATTACACCCAAACTGGTGTATGTGCTAGATTAATAGGCACGCTATTGCTATAGTTTTCCTAATAAATCAGCACAGGTATTAAAAGGGAGAGAACATTTCACAGTTCGTTTCTGCTCCTTCAAATCCATTTAATTTTTGGTTCAAAACAACCTTCAGATATCAGTGCAAAACCAGACTTTTCTTTATAGCTTGCTGGCAAAAGATGAGCAAAGATATGGTTGGAAGGAACTCTGGTGGCGATTTGTTAGTAATTTTGATTAAATTTATTGTAGTCACATGGTTGCTGTTGCATTTTTTTCCATGGATAATTATGGAGTCTGCTCATTTTATGAGATGTATTTTTAAGAGTTTATCAGTGGCTTGGGATGAGTGCTCTTTTGTTTAGTGATGTATAAATTTGAATAATCATAAATAACAAAGTGAAGGAAAATGAGGGAAGGGAGGAGGCTGAAGTCTAGGAAGATGCCTTGCTGTGCATGTCTGCTGGGTTTGATCACAGCATAGATGATACAGCAGTGGGCATTAGAGAAAGCCCCCGTATAAATCAGATTAGATAAATATGAATTGTCATGTACTAACTAACTGTGTACTTTACTGTGGTGTGTTGATGTTTACAGTCAAAGGCTCATGTTATTAGCGTGCACTTAATGATCAGTAGCTTCCCTTTAATAATGCTTTGACACTGAAAAACAGGACTGTGACACTGCACTGTGACACTGCATTCCAGCAATACTGGAATACTGGAATAGTGCTGTGCCACGTTGGTCCAATACACAGGGCACCTCAACCCACAGACCCCCTGCAGACTGACAGTATCCAGCCAGAACACAGAAAATGGGGAGGCTCCTTATTGTAGATATAAAAATATCATCTCAGTAACATCACAGCAGCTGCATTTTGCACCATTCACACATTGAGCTGGACAGTAAGCATCCTTTCCTGGCTGTGGCAATTGTGCTCTTCATGGTGTAGAGAAATTTTGACTTTTTTGGATTCCTGGCAGCACAACCTGCACATTTCCAAGCTTTTGCACTGTCCTTCTTAAAAAAGACAGAGAGAGGACTTCCATTCTCCTGCATCAAAAAGACTATTTTGGCATTTAAAAAACTCATTAATCATGGAGAAATTCAAAGCAAAAGCATGTAGGAATGAAAAAGTCTGAGCAGACTGGTTAACATCTAAATTGGTTAACATTAAAATGTCTTCAAATGAAGGAACGCCTATGGAAAGTCCTTACTTTTACAAAGCTGAATTCTTCACTCAATTTAATATAGGAAGATTTTCTCATAATTAAAACAAAGCAATAACAGGTTGCTGTGGTGTATTTGCAATGAGTTGTTTCCTTCATGAAGTAAGAGGCAAAGTGTTTTGCGACTGAGCTGTAGCATCACTCACCACAATCAAATTATGCAGTAATGAGTGCATATGTCACACATTTATTCCAGTTTCTTTACAGACTTCTGCTTTGGGTCCACATTTTGTTCCACAAGAATACAAGCTGCATTTCACTGGGGTGCACTGGTTCTAGGTGCCCACACTGGTCTGGGGTATGTGTACAGCTGTGGCCAGCCATGCTAGCATCCACGAGGCTGTCATCTGAGCTTATACATACAAACATGCAACATGCCACCACACTTCATAGCTATGCTGAACTGTTCTAATATAGGCTATGGCAACGCCGCATCATGCTCAGCATTATTGCACGTTCTGTACTGTAGGCACGAATGTTAGCTGTGTGATTTCTCTGTAATACCACTGTGCTCTGCATTGCCCAGTTGTACCAGGCGTACACTCTGTGCTATGGATTATAATAATGTTGATATAATGCTGCAGTACCGGTGCAAGGCAGTGTCGGGGCCTCATGTGCTGTGCTGCCAGGCTGGGTGATGATGGTAGCACAGAGTCTCCACGCTTGCATTATGGGGACGTGCAGAATTAATCTTATGTAATCTGCACTTTGTGGTTGGTTTGCATTAGTGCTGTGTGCTCTCCGCAGCTTGATTGTAGGGTATTAATGTCAAAATCCTCCATGATCTACTGCCGTGCGGTTGTGGTATGGCCTCCGATAAAATCATGGCTTGGTTTCTTAATAACGCAGAATTTTAAGAGACAACAAAACGTATAGGAATTGTTCTATATTAAAAATGCAGCATAATTGTATAATTACAGTATTTGCATCATGCTAAACAGATTGGCTGGGTTATTTCAGATTCTTTCAAGTCGGGATGGCATCAGGCCTACAGTATTTCTAAACTGTTTTGCCCGTCTGCAGTTGTATAATGAAACACCACAAATTTTACCCAGCAATACTTGTGCTTCTCTAAGTGCTGCATTATGAGCATAAAATTACCAAACGTACTGAACACACTTACCAACACTGAACTAAAATCCCTTATCTCTCACCCACAAATTAAGTCTCCACAGATCCCTTTTTACAATGCTGAAGTAATAAATACATATACATCTATTTCTACAACCATTTTAAGAAATTAGAAGGAAACCCACACAGTAGTTTAGCAGTTAATTTACAACAGTACAGCCTCTTGAGTAAGTATGTAAAACAAACACACATCATTTATTTCCCTCATTTGAAATCCCTGCTCCCCGACACACAGACAGACAGACTCATACACACAGATCACTACAGCCCAAATTGGACATCAGAGAAGAAACTGGGACTTCTTTGCTATCATCCATGATTGCCCTGAGGCTTGAGGAGTGGCCAATTTACAGCATGAATATAGTCTAGGGATATATGAATCATGAATCATGTTTGATGTATGGAAAGGCACAGTCATTCTGAAAGGCTGCAAATGCAGTCATCTGCTTTTTAAGTGAAAAAACATGCTTGCAAAACAACAACAACAAAAACGGAGAGATGAAATACCTGGGAAATATTATTTAAAAGACACAATCTTAGCTTTTTTTTTTTTTTCTTTTAATTGAGTTGGAAGGGGTTACTTCATTATGCAGCAAATTAGAAAATTCATAATTTATCATTGCACCCAGTCGAAATGCCACCCAACTGAGTCGCACCCCTGTGAAAACCATCACATAGTAACAAACTGTCAAAGCCTGCTGCAGCCGACGGGCAAAATTAATATGCAAATGTATGCAAGAAATTAAAAAGCAGAATTACCCAGGCAAATGAGGTAGCTATACTTGAATTGTTAGAATTATGAATAATTACTGCGAATTTTCTGCTCCTAATATAACTTGTTTTTTGATAAACAAAGACTTAATTATCGAGATGCGCTGGAGAATTTCCGTGGCGCTCATTAATCTTGCAAAAAAAACAAGTCCCTGGTGCCCAAACCGTAATGAAGAGCGCGTGCCCTGAATCTTCAGAAAGATCAGAGGCACCAGGGTGCCAGGGCTGGAGAAAAAAAATGACAGTGCCAATGTCCCCTCCTGTACCCTGGAGTGTCATAACGTCTTCCACTAACTATCAAAGGGACTTATTTATGCCAGCAGCTGAGCTATAAGTCCAATTTACGATGCCTTAAGCAGTGGTGAAATGATCTGTTGATGTGCTATGGAAATGCCATCTTGCAGTAGCTCGATTTGGTCCCAGTGATACCAACACGATGAGGACCCTCCGCTCCTCTGCTAATGGATGCAGCATGACAGACCATAATACACAAGAGGGACAATCTTTTAGGACCAGTCTCAATGGTCCTCCATTAATCTTGGTTCTGCAGCGCTGTGGTGTCCATGGGAACAAGGGCATTATCATAAGCACTGGTTTTAAATGCTCCCATTAGGGACTGCAATACAGAGGAGAGATGCATGGGGTGAGGGGGTTAGGGAAGACAGTCCACTGTTAGTTTACTCTTCTTTTTATGACCTGGATTCAAACCATAATGGGTGGCTCAGAGAATTTTCTCTTCCTAAATAACATAAAGAAAACAACAAAGGAGGAAGCAGCTAAGTGTACAGTGCGGTGCTGCATGTTCGTCTTCTCTGTTTTTTACAGCTAGAAAATCAGCTTGGCCCTGGTGGGCTGAGATAATTTACCATGAGAAAGCAAAGGGAAAATAACCCCAGGTACTCTCAGCACAGACCAAATCGAACCCGCTGTGAGCTTATTATTACTTAAAAACTGGCATCTAAGTGGAAATGACTGACTCTCTGTCATTATCCCTATTACCACCATGATAAACCCAGGCAGATGATAAGGCAAAATTACAAAACATCAGTTCTGGAGCTCGGAGGCTACTTCAGAAGCTCAAGGCAGACTGCATTTTCAAACGCTTCCTTCTCTGCATTCAAGTCCCCAAATTTCCTGATGCCTTGACAAAACCATTTCACTGCATAGGCAAATTGTCACCTTTTAAACCAGGGCATCTGACATTTTTTATACAAGACTCTACCGCTCAGTTTTTCTTGCTCTCTATCCTCCAGTTTCTCTACATACACCGAGTGCCTACAGTACCGTAATGTTCAGAATTTTACTTTCACAGCCTGCATTACACTTAGAAAAGGGAAAGATGAGGAGACGACATCATAAATGATCAAAAGTATACCCTTCCTGATCACTGGGCTTTGGGTTTTTAAATCAGCAGGAGGAGCAGTTTACCCTGGGACTTCTCTTCCATGCTGGGAAAAGGGGGGCAAATGGAAAATATAATGACAGAATGGCCAAGATTGGAAGCGACACCTGGGTCCACCTAGTTCAACTCCTGCTCAAACAGGAACACTTAGATCATGGCGAGAAGAACCATGTCCCAGCAGCTTCTCAACATCTCCAAGAAAGAAATTTTGCTTCTCTGGGCAGCCTGTGCCAGCACTCCATCACTCACACAGTCAAGAATTGCTTCCTGACGTTCAGACAGAACATCCTCAGTTTCTTCACCTCTTGTCCTGGCACTGGGCACCACTGAAAAGAGACTGACTGTCCTCTTTGCAATCTCCCTTCAGGTCTTATACACACTGATGAATTCCCCTTGAGCCTCCTCTTCTCCAGGATGAATGGTCCTAACTCCCTCACCATCTCCTTGAAGAGTTGAACTGTTCAGCCTGGAGAAGATGAATTAGTTGCCTCACAGGCTTACCACAGCATCAGCCTACCACACAAGCAGACCTTTGCACACCACCTCAGCAATGCTGTTTGCTCCCTCCCATTCTGCCCTTCCTTCTCCAAGATCTTCCACCCTCCTCTTACACAGAAGGGATGAGGCCCCAGCCTACTAAGGGGGCCAACATACACCAGCACGGAGCCCCAAAAGATCTGGTACAGTAAAGTTGGAAGGGACCCAGAAAGCAAAGTGTTGGTGAGGTCTGACTTAGCAAGGCTGATAATTCACTTCATCAGTTGCCTAGAAAAATGATTTATTTCAAAAGAAGCAGTAATTGGTAATTGTGTCTGACGTGATTCCTTACCCCCCTGCTGCTCAGCAGGAAGGATGGCTGCTTACTTTTCTTTTCCATACAGATGGGGAAGTTTAACTTTCCAGCCCTGCCAAGGCAAGTTTCACACAACACATATACCGGTTATCATAGAAACTTGTGTGCAGTGGTTTCTCAGCCCTCTCAATGACTGCTACTTGGGCTGAGTCATGTGCCTGTTCCCCTGATCCCATGGCCTGACAGTGTGGTGCCACCAAAGCAACTGCCATCTCCATCTATTTCAGAGCATGGGATATGCAGGATTGTGCATTTGCTGACATAAAAACCTATTTGTCAGATAATGGCCAGCGAGTCAGCCTGAACATTTTGCAGCAATGAAGTCTCACCTCAGAATGGATGATCCTGCTCATGGCACGAGCTTGTGAAAAATCCTCCAAGAAACACCGTTTCTTTCGAGAAATGTTTCTTGTGTTACAAGAACACTTCAGTACAAATCACTGAGTCTTTCCTCCACCTCCTCCATGCACATGCATTTAATCATTTATAGCAGAAGAAAAAGATGAGGCTTGAAATTAAATTTATTTGTATCTTAGTGAAGAGTTGGGAAAACCCACAAAAAAACTGCCAAGGGTGTTGGGAGATCCAATTTACCTGTCCAAGAGCTTAGGAAGCAGCTTCAGGAAAGAAATACAATTTTTACATAGCTGAGCACTTGTGACAATGTGAAAAATCTCCCTCACTACACACACTTTACCCAGACGTTACAAGAGAATGGCTTTGGAAGGAGGAGAATGGATTGGTCAACAGCTACTAAGATGAGGAATAGAACAAATCCTACTTCAGACTCTCCCCAGGCCTTATACTTGGCATTTGCAATTGTTTATTACTCTTAGCCAGATTTTGCAGGACAGAAAATGGCATGAGAAATGGCTTCAGTAATTCACTCAGTCTCCTCACTACAAAATCTTGGCCCTTTATTAGAGTTTCAAGCCTCAGGCTGACTCTATATCAGGCACTGGTTCAAAGGGGAAGAGATACATGTGTGCAAGATGGAAGTAATTAACTGTGGCCAAAGATTGTGTTGTTTAGATTTTTCCTGATCACTCTTTGCTCTTAGCAAACTGGATTCAGGATATAAGCATACCCTCTGGAAAGGTCTGGGACACCAGTTGGAAAGACTAACCCTAACCCTTCCAAATTCCCATAATTATCATATTGACATAACACACATTTGAAGATTTTTCTCTGGATATGTATGTGTGTACATATTCATATATATATTTACTTAAGAATGTATGCATATTACAGACAGAAATAAGTGCATGACTGAGGGTGGTCATGGGAGGCAGGTCTTCCAAAAATGTTAGTCTACTATATGCAGGTTCCTGCAATGGCTTCTGTTCTCTTCCCAGTAAATGACATCGTGAAAAATACAGAATTTTGGGCCAAATGGACAAGTCACTACTTGGTTTGTGCAACACCTAGCCTCTCTCAAAGAAATATAAATGTTTTTAATCCAGGTCAGCATGCTGCCGCGACAGAGGAGAATACACACCATGTGCACCTTTCTGACAAAACAGTTGTTCAGTTTGCTACAGAAATCCCAAAGGTGACTAACAATTTACTGTATTTATATAACAAACAGTTTTGAGGTAGAAGAGCTGTGCTTCTAGTGTCAAATTGTCAGCTTGAAGGTCTGTACAGTGCTGAAAAGGGGAAAAAAAATGCTCAGATTATTTCTAGTGACCCACATACCACAAAACATCTGCTGACAACATGGTTGGCTTCCTGCCCAAGTTCAACTATGAGCTGTCTCCAGCTGATCATCTTTGCCCTCACCGTAATCAGTAGAGTCCACAGCAAGCAAAGGCGATAGTCAGGGAACACATAAAGTAATCTGACCACTACACACATGCATACATATAACTCAGGCATAAACCTGGCCTTAAAAAATAATCATAATAAAAATAAATAAATAAAACCAGTGCTACTATCAAATACAAGTCTTAAGATTCTTTGAGTTAGAATAAGAACTCATTGGTGCTTAGCATGAGCCTTTGTGTTTGCTATATGCAGGTTGTTTAAAATTTTAGATCTCAGAGATATACATGCACCATATGATTAGACAAAGCACAGGAAACAAATAAAAAGCACTAAAAAATAGCTTTTGTACTGCCTTCATCCATCACTGTATTGAGTATAGTATTATCTTGCTTACAGGGACAGAAACAATATTTCTAGATGCACTTGTGTTCCATCCTTCATTTTACATCTGAAATGGCGTTGCCTTGTCATGCAAACACGTTGATGCAACTTGACTGTCAACCTCCCCTTTCATTGTTTATGGGTATTACTTTTTTATTATTTTTATTCAAATCAGTAATTACTTCCAACTTTCAGGTATCTTGTGATTCCTTTGTTCTTGCCTTCAGGTACTTGTTCTCCTTTCTAAATGCACCTGACTGCTTAGAGCACAGCCATAATAATACCTGATACTGTTCAGGTTAATAGACGCTCATTTGTGGTCATAGTTACGGGGTTTTTTGCACCTTGTATTACATACATTACAAACTTTGCCACATGATTCAGAAAGTTGTACAAGTCTCTCATTTCAGTAACCAATAAAGAGTATTTGTTATTCTGCTGTACTCTGTTACTATCAGTTTCTGCTCAGTAAAGGCCAAAAGATACTGTGATTCAAGGGTAGGAGAGGGTGTTCATCCACTTCTCATTAGACTCTCTTCTGGGCCAACAGAAACCCTTGAAAATTCACCTGAAATTCCTGAACAGACAGCTCCTGTACTTGGCTGAAAGCTTGTTACATACAAACTGTTTGGATGATTTAAAATACACGTATATAGATGTGTAGCAGAAAGATGTAACAGCAAGCGACAGAAAACATGATCCCTTAGGTGCCATAGCTAGAGGCTTAGTGACAGATGATGTTGCAAAATGGCTTCAAGATGGGATATTTATAAAACTGCATTATGAGAATTTTACACTGCTAATCATGAGGCTTTAATAATAAGTCTTCCTCTATTAATTGAAATCTAACTAGTAGCTTACATTTTCAGACATTGTCTTTGTTAAATCACGTAAGAAACTCCTAATATTCCTTTTCAATTTCCAACCCTGACACTGTATCTGACAGTTGCAGGATTGCCCTCACCCTTCTAAATATACTAGACACAGCACCCTCATTTGATTAATTCTAATAATTTTTAGTCATTATTACTTTTTAACGTATATTGGTACTGCAGATTAAATATTATTTATAGCTTTAATTTGTGTCCTGTTTGGATTGTACAATCACAGGGCTAACTTAGCCATCATTATTATCATATTGTTTTATACTGCTCCTAAAATTAAAATCCATTCTTGTCTTTAAATGTTTTATTGTAGTTGTCTTTCTTGTTTTGCATTGCATAGTCCATGATTAATTCTGTTAGCCAAGTGCATATGGCCTGCTTGGCTATCATCCATTATCTTCATCACTGTTGCCTCAAAATGAGCACTTTATTATTACCTTTTTCATCTTTCCAATTACCAGATGTGCTTTTGCATTCCCATACTTTTCCTACTAGACTGAGATCTACATTTAGAGTAAAAGTCCCAGCTCATTAGTCACTGAAGACAAAGTGAATTTTCCCTGGCTAAATACAGAAAATCTGAGGGTCAGTTTCAGTATTAGAGAAGTAGCCCATTTCTGTGAAACAAAATCAAGAATGGCCATATTCTCCTCTAGAAGAAAAGCTTCAGGTTTTCCCAAAAGATGGTAGTTCAGTAGAGGACAAGAGGAAAATTTCCTCAATAATTCTTTTTGCTACATTTGATTCAGGTATCCTTCTGGAGTCTTAGAAACCTTACCTACGGCAGGTAAGGGCGAACCTCAACTACCCTGTAACTTATTTCTTGGAACAGCAACCAAAAAGGAAAAAGAAAAAAAAACACAAAAGACAAAAAAAAGTTGTGTTAAACATCTACGTAAGTCTGGTAGCAGCATCTCTCAAGGTGAAAAGCCTTCTTCAAAAATTCCATCCTAATTTTTCAGGTTCAGGTGATGTTGTGTCATTCAGTCTGCCTCCACCCAAACACTTCTCTGGCTGAATTCAAATTGCAATGTTCACTTAGCCCCAAGGTTGGCTGAGCTGAATACAACATGCAGTGAAAAACCTCACCAATGTAAGGAAAATATGTTTTTCTCATTCATTTCATTCATATACTTTTAAAGAAAAACACCTATACTTATCTGTCCCCCTAACACCTCAGTTCACTCCAGTAGTATTTCTCAAATTGTTTTCACAGGGCTATTAATGTTGAATGTTTGTAATTTTACAGTCCCATTATTAAGCATTAGAAACAAACAAAACAAAAAAAAAATCATAAGGCCCCAAATTCTTCTTATAACTGATATTTCTAAATGCCCATGAATTCTTTCTATATTCTAATAAAGGTTCTTTGATTGAAAAAGATGTAAGAGAACCTCCACGCCTTCCTTCTCTGAAACCTTTGTACTGCAGATCTGTTTCTAGGCAAGAACCTACTTATTGCCCCACAAAGCTATGATGGAGCCAGACCTGTGCATAACCTGGGGATACGTAAGGGAAATGTTATATGATAAGTAAGTGAAGAAGCTGCCAGACAGAAACATGCTAGCTTCTGTCGTCTGACATAAGTATGCTGCTTTGGGCATTTTAGAAAAATCTGTTAATAATCACTGTGAAGGAGGAAGCAAATATTAAAACAGGAAAAAAAAAAAGAAAACATTAAAGGGGTGGCAGGATGTAGACTTGAAACATTTAGGAGTAACTAGGGTGACGAGCTTGCAACCTCCCACAATACTCTGGTTTTCAAGAGACAAATACATATTTGCTAAGGTCAGGTAATGAGAAATGGCAAGCAGAGCAACAAAAGCAGAGGTCCTCTGCATCACCTTTGAAACTCAGTCCAGGAGAGGTCTGAGGACTGAGGAAGTGCTGTCACTTACATGAATAACTTGCAAGTTCCTGTAGTGTTTTGGTACTTCGACTGAGCTTTTCAAACTATTTTTCAGAACACAATTGCTGAAGTGACAATTCATAATTAGCCCTTCTTGTGCTGACCGCAGCCTCTGAAAAACAAGTTCTTTTAAATCATCCCTTTGTGAATATCTCAGAACTGAGATCCCCTTCTTCCCATAAAGAAAAAAACTTTGCTCCTTTGGCAAATTCTTGCCCTTGATCTCTGTAGATCTGATGTTTCTCCCTTTATGCCTCTCTATAGCCTCTTACTCCAGGCACAGCGACATTTACTTCAATAGTGTTTTGTACTGTACTGACATATCCAGACTTGGTTCTTCTGTGCCTGCAGAAGTAAAAGTTGTCCCGTATGTATCAAGATGACAGGGCAATGTGTTGAGAACTTTTACATACTAAGTGTCTTAAGATAACAGATCAAAAGAGATCGTGGAAGTGATAAATGTCACCTATACACTGGCAGACTAATATCATGGCAATGTCTGTTTTTTCATCTAAACGCCAGCAGGAAAAATTTGACAACTCTGGGACAGTATGGCATGGCTACTTCCCTCATTTGGCCTGATATTTGCTTTCTCTATTCATCTTAAGAAGTTTGCTCTGAGCACAAGAGCAACTCTGCATCTTGCCTCCTGGCAAAAGGTACACAGAGTACCCTTCTGATCTCAGTGAATGGTTTACATTCTTCTGTAGGAATTCAGAAACTTTATATTGCTAAAACATCCTCCCTTTTTTTTTT
>VXAB01004856.1:272900-355400 GCA_013399175.1 Odontophorus gujanensis
TTTTTTTTTTTTTTTTTAATACAGTTGTATTATCAATGGCAGGCTGTCTTTGGTAGTCCTTTGTTCTGAAGTTTTAGTAACAAAGTGCCTGGATACAAAACTTTGTCATATTATGTTTTGAAGGTTTTGTAGCGGCAGAAAGTGGTGTGCGTCTATGAGCATTTATAATAGAGAAAAGCTAAGTGATAAAGTGCACCTTTAACATAATGACAGTAATTCAGTCTCAGACAGTGAATGCCATTATACTCTCTTTTAAAGACTAAAATCAGTCAATTGAAATGACAATTATGATAATCCCCTTGTAATGAAGATTATTTTGAAACAAAAATCTTTTTTTTTTGTATGTATGCCTCTTAATGTGTGTGTATTTACTGTACCTGAGTACATTCTTACCATTCTACTAGGCTGGAAATGATACAAATAACAAATATACAAGTATTTCTATCCATTCTGCTGTTTTCAGTTGTTATTTGTGGTAAGCTAATTTCCACACACACACACACACCAAAAAAAAAAAAAAAAAAGAAAGAAAAGTAGCTAACAAACCTTCCCTAAAAACAAGCCATACGTAAGTTTTGGCAAAATGCTCTTGAGCATACAACTTGGGGAATTGGGCAGCCTTATAAAAGTAGTTGCTTTGGGCAGACTTTGCATGTGTGACATGATAATTTCTCTCCAGAGCATTACGTGCATTTGCCCTGTGTTTTGTCCTAACTTTCTAAAGGGAGATGCAGTGGGGGTCAAACAAAGCACACGGATAGCTCATAGGGAGAGATCGCTGCAGCAAACATTATTCTAACTGGGAGTCACTTTGCGATAGGTGGCCTGTAACAGTCACCTATGCTGAAAGAGAAACATACCAATCATCTGATTTTAGTTATCTGAGCTAGTACTTTCAGAGACATCCAAGGGAGTGTCTAGGCGCATAATCCTACAGGAATAGAACCAAAGTTATAATTTTTTCTTGGGCTCCTTTGAAAAAATCGTTCTGTCCTAACAAATGAAAGCACTCACAAACATTGTACAGAAAAGTAAAGTATCACGAAACTCACAAGGACATACAAATACAGGGAAAAGGGAGATTTGTTGGTGGAAAGGGGATGATAAAGCAGGTGTTAAGTACAAGATTTCCATAGGCAGCTTGGCTCCACAGTCGGACATGAATGTTACGTAAAGGTTCTGCCCTGTGAAACAATCCTGACATGAAATATAGTAAAAATTAGTATTACAAGTACAAAACACATTGGAGAGATGTAAGAACACTTCTGTCTAACAAGAAAGGTCCTCCAAGCTGAAGCTGTGCATTTTGTATATTACTGGCTGCTTCAATTGTTTCAGGTTTAAAATTGTCATAATGATACTCCCCACACATTTCTGGAAAATGCCTTTTAGGAAAATTGATACATAAATATTGCCAAATGCTTCTCATTCTTGTTTTTGTACCCTCTACCTCTTTGTTGATTTCAAAGTAGAGAACTAATGAAAATCACCCACTGATTCCCTTAAGCCAGGTGGTGGTTTACCTGCAATGTTTAGCAATCATTTAGGATGTATTCCTTCTTTGCTGAGGGTTAGTAATTAGGACCAGGTGAACTTATATTTATTTTGCTTGCAGAGCTTCATTAATGCGAACTACACTAGAAGGGGATGGATTTCAGATGGCTGTTCCTTCTTAGACCTGACCTAGTTCTAATAATTTGCCATTGAAAAGATGCAGAATTTATATCTTTGCAGGAAGTTGTTACTATTCACTGTGAACAGCGGCCTAAAAGGGTTGCTGTATGTAGTCATGTACACCGGCACAGTAGGGAAACATGAACTTTTCTAAGGCTATTATTCTAATCACTTCATCTAGTCCCTTGTCCAAATATATTATGCACTGGTACAAAGATAATTTAATTTTTTTAATTCCTGCAACAGTACAATAAGCACCATGGCAAAGAAGGGTGTCAAACACGTGCTTTTAGGAAGTCCTTCATTGCCTGTTAATTGTACAGTGCAATTGTGTCAGTGGTCTGGATGACATCGTTCTGCTAACTGTTTTGTGGAGATATTTACAGCTGGAAGGCCAAATGCAGTGGAATTTACTTTCAGTTTGTCATATTACTGAGAACAGTTTCACATGTACACATTTCAGTCATGAAGAGCTGATTGTGCCCATCCTACACACATCTTGTTCCACGCGTTTTTAAGCTCTCTGAGCTCTGATCCTGTCAGCAAACTTTCTCCCGGCTCTGCATGAGCTTCCTGTACAGAGAGTCTAATGCAGCAGAGAGGAGTACAGCAGGAAAGCTTGCCAAGGTGCCTTCTTGGGTAGCACAACAGCCCCATCGCTAGCTAATTGTTGGGCAGATTTTAAAAGTGGTGTCTAAATCTTACAGGCCCAACACTGCCCTTGCCTTACATAGGATATTTCAACTCTGCTGTTCTTTTCCTCCCTCCACTGTTCATGTGGAAAAGGAACAAAGTCCGTCTCTTTTAGCCACTCCAGAAAGCTGCACTGTACCTGAAGGCCTGACATGAGAGAACCACAAGAGCAGGCTGAATCACTTCTCCTTTTCTATTCCCAGCTCATGACTAATACTAATGCTGAGAATCTAACACTGAGAACAGAAGTGTGCTGAGCACTTCAGTGGGAGTTAGAAACTAAAAGTGATCCAGGGCCATGTACTTCACCAACATCTTGTCTTCAAGGTTCCACAAAAACATTAATTAATTCTCACAACATTCCTGAGAGGTATCCCTACCCATTTTGTCCTGAAGGGAAACTGAGGGAGATAATTAGAGCCTTGTAATGAAGTAACACTTGATGACCAGGAGCCCAACCTGCTATCTGGGTCAATAGGCAGATTATGTCCTTGGACTTACTAATTGTAGGTGCCTAATTGCATTAACACACAAAAGCAGCAATTCATGGCGTGGCAAGGAAACTGCCATCCCCAGCAGTCCTTCCCTCTGGGTGAATTATTACATCACCTCAGGGCTCGGATTCACCACCCCTGACAGATTTGGCTGTGGAAACTAAAGAAGTACTGCCTCTACAGCTGTCTTGATAGGTGTCACAGATGAATGCAAACACCCCTCCTCAGAAATGAGACAGCAAATATTCTCCCTTATTAAGGATAAAATACAACATTGCATGCTCTTATCTTCAAAAAATATTATAAGCCCAGAACCGAAAGTGGAGACTACTGTACCTTCAGCATATGCAAGATGATAGTGCGAGTCACTGCCCACTTTTGCCTCAGTTTCTCTATTTATATTTGCTACTGATAAAGTATTGCCCCTAATTCAGACATTTAAGCTTTAATCCTTCCCCATTATGAAGAAATCATTACAACAGGCCTCTAATGAGCAAGTAAAGGGAGCTTACTGCTTAACTCCATCCAAAGACAGTAGACTGAGCACCAACTGATTACACTTAGCTGCTTTGAAATTCCAGCATTGAAGCCAGTAATTTTTTTTTTTAATTTTTGTTTTAAAAGAAGCATCACTGTCTTGCTTAAGACTTACTCCTATTCTAGCTTGGCTAAATGATTTCAGCTGAAATAATTGGATTGTACCATAGGAATTCGGTCAGAGCTGGTTTCTTTGCTAATGTTTTTGCCAAAAAAAGAAATTCATTTTCTCAATGTAAGAGCTCAGTTCCATGGCAAATGCAGAAAAAGTAAATTCTGAGCAAAAGAGAATGCTCTGAAATTAAATTCCACAGAAACGTGTATTCTGATTTTTTGATCCATTGTCCTGAATGTAGACTTCAGCAATTGCCTGAAGTACTAAAATTCACCAAACAATTCTTATCAATAAGTAAATGCACTATTGTTATATTATTATAGATCTAATGTTGAAAAAAAAAATAAAAATCTTCCCTCATGTGTTTAGGATTTATTTTACTAATTTTTTGTACCCCTATCCTTAGTATTACTGCTGTCTGAGAAGCTGATGCATATTTTACTGACTTTGAAACAACGTTTAGGGACACTCCAAAGGAAAAAAAAGAACACTCGGATGATGCTACCTGTCTCGTATGTTGAAATTCAAAGCAATTCCATTTCATCAGAAATACACGATGATTTCTCCCCCTCTATTACAGTCAATCTTAAGTATAAAAATTCTGTATGAAAATTTAGACAAGCACTACATTCTGTAGTCCTGAGATTTCACAGAGTAACATGATGAATTTCAGAAGCATCAGCATAAACATGAATTCAGATTGCTGGGGTTTGTATGCAGCTATACCCATCTTTCAAACTTTTTTTTAACCTACCTTGTGGCTAATGACCTCAGGTGGGAATATGAGAGTATTGCATTTAAAAAGCAGGAAACTTGCAGACAGAAGCCAACTGTAGGCTTTTCACTCTTCTATATGGTCTGAAGAGACTTAATCAGAACCTTTTCAATATATTTTCACTAGAGTTGGACTCAGCAAAACAACAATTGCTTTTTGATTTTTGATTTTCTGCTGCGGGAGTCTGACAAAAGTGAAATAGTGCATTGGGCGCTACATTCTAAAACTCTACAGAGACACAGAACACTCTGTGATTGATCTCTACCCTTAAAGATAGGGCTCTGCTTCATTGTTCAACTTGACACCACAGCCCTGAAGATGACCAGAGCCCACTGCACATGCGCTGCTCTAAACAGCAACAGCATCTCTCATCCAAGTGACTGGAGATCACATTTGACTTGGGGAACCCCAGAGCCTCTAAGGATACCAGCTCCCACGTGTAGACTGAAGGCCAGAATTTATTAATGACCAGCTTCACCTGCTTTTCTTTTGCTAAAGTTTATCAAGACAAGAAACTGATATTTCTGATTGTTCTGAGACCAGCTGGCTTTTAAGCATTTGGAAATAACTCCCTAGCTGAGAACCACCATAAAAGACAGCAAATTGATATTGTATTAAAAATAGCAGAAAAAGCCACTTAAATAATTTTGCATTTTCATACACTTAAAGAATGTCAATGTATTGAAAAAAAAATAACAGTCCACTTCCATCTAGCAGACTAAGCCAATAATAATGATGTATTTTACAATGTATGATCTTTGCCATGTGCCGTAGAGGTATCAAAAAAAAATCAATGCAGCTAAATTGACAAGTTTGTCAATGATCGAAACTTCCTTTCACTTCACTAAACTGAATTCCACAGTGCCACATTAATGAACATCCCACTCTGACGTCTGTGTAGCTGGAAAACAACTAGGTAATATCTGGAAGCATTCATGGAAAAGGGTGTATTACTAGCAAAGACAGCAGAAGGAATTCATATGTAGCTACAAACAATTTATTAAGTTAAATGCAAAAATTTTTTGAAGTTATCAGGACTAGAATTTCCAGAATACACAAGTCCTGCTGGATCCTCAGATGGACTCTCAGGAAAAAAGTAGGCCTATGGCTTACCAGAAAATCTGTGTCTTTCTCACACAGAATTATAGTATTTAACCAGATAGAGGCCACAAGATCCAGTAACTCATTTAGATAATTAGCTAGCATACTGGCTTATCTACATAGTTGCATCTCATCAAACTCAGAGAACACAAAATACAGAACTTAAACAGGATCCCTGAAGAAAAGCTTCTGTATGTTCTGAATATAAACTCTTTTAGATGGTCAATTTAACATTACAAAGGCTTAACGAACTTTGAGGGACTGGGCTGCTAGTGTTAGGAAATTTCCTCAAACAGCTGAAAGGGATCAGCAGCTGTGATATGTAGATATCTTCTTTCTAGCCCTGTTTTTAGGGGAGCTGGAGAACTCCACTGGAAAGATCCTTTGGTTTTGGTTTGTTTTACTGTATACGTTCCAGAGAACAAGAATTATTTTTTTCAGAATAAATACTTTGTTATTTGCTATTACGTTTCTGC
Organism: Odontophorus gujanensis; assembly: GCA_013399175.1. NCBI lineage: Eukaryota > Metazoa > Chordata > Aves > Galliformes > Odontophoridae > Odontophorus > Odontophorus gujanensis. Next base: position 278,766 of record VXAB01004856.1, read on the forward strand.
AGCTGAAATCAAGCAGCTTGATCAAAGAGATCCCCTGGGACAGGTGCTAAGGACCATGTTTTTCACCTTGGTGTTTTGGGCCATGCCCTTAATTGGAGCTTAGTGTCCCATTAATGATTGTGCCTCTTGGGATTTATATGACCATTTCAGAATTATAGTTTTCACCTAACAGATTGCTGAACAACAAAGAGTCCTTGTAGTTGCATCCCAAAGGCCACCCTATTAGATATACACTTCTCAATTAATCTGATGTTTAAAAACCACAGTAGCTCTAAAGGCTATCTGCTTAGGAAAGACCCTGGTCTAAACCAACACAATTTAACTGTCCTCTAAGGCAATTCTGTCCATACGCAAGGCCCAGCTCTCCTGTGACACTAATAGTAGACTTTCTGCTAGCAGATTTCTGTACCATAAGTATTAGTTTCAAGGCATTACAATGCTGAATTTAATCTTGATTGCACCTTAGAGTTCACAATATCTGCAATTTTATAGAGTAAGCAACCACACAATGAGTTCCTATGAAGTTTAAGCCACTTCAGGATCACAGGTCTTCCTGTTAGATCAGGAGGTAGATATGAAAAAAATAAAAATAAAACAAAAATAAAAACACAGTAATCTCAGCAGTAGTGTGGAAGAACAGTGCTGACACATTTCCATGCTCAGGAAAATGAATTCCTTCCTGAAACACCTGTGACAAATCTTAAAAAAAGACTAATTATTTAACCACAAAGATATAAACAGAACTATACTACAAGTCAACTTGTCAACGTAAAATTTTCAAGTATGGAAACTCATCCATGTTCTTCTTTTTAAAAGCTCAAATAAGAGACTTCCATAATTTCCTAAAATATTTGCTGCAACTTTCATTTCATAAGGGCTGGTGACATAGCCACAAATAACTTTATTTATCTGCTGATCCTCTGAATTGGTGGAAGTAAGTAGAGAAAAAATACATACGGTTTACATAGGACCAAAGAAAATTGCTCTACAGCAGATATATTTATTCACGTGTCTAAAAAGATAGAATTAAAAGCTTTCCAATGTTGCTTAATTAGATGTCTGAGTTTTCAGTTCCTAGCATGCGAGGCCTTCCTTGCTGCTCCATTCTCTGGGCTACCCGTTTCAACTGATAAACAAATTAGTGGGAAGAAAAATTTGGTTCCCTGAAAATTAAATAAATAAATAAAGTCCTTACCAGAGCAATCTTTGCAAAGTTCTGGGAATTAAAATACAAAGCGAAACTCAAGACACTGAAGGAAACAATAAAGTGGCCATGCTTCACCCACAACCCCATAATTCACCAGCACAAGGGATTTTCCTTTCAATCTATTGCTGACAAATTTCCTCTGACCTTCACTTCAAAGATCAAAGCTAAAATTTTAAAACTGTGAAAGCCTTAGAAAAAGAAACAAGATAGCTCTGAAATTCATTCTGTGGAAAAAAATTACAGAAGTTTAAATCGGAGATTTTTAGCAAAAGAAAAACAACTATTTCCAAATATGTACTCTGTAAAGGGAGAAACCATCCTAGGGGCCAGGACACTGTAATGAGTCTCTGGAGATCCCAATGCAGAACCATACATTTCTTATGTAAGCCTGACACCAGAAAATACCAACTTCTAGATGAGTTTGATTTCTTTAAAAATCTAAATTCAGCTCTTATTAGTAAACTATAAATTGAAGATGTTCACTATTCATAGATTCATAGATACATTAGGTTGGAAAGAACCTACAAGATCATCTAGTCCAACCATCATCCTATCACCATCCTTACCCACCAAGCTACTAAATCAGGAAATACTATAGGAAGCTAGTATTGGGAAAGGAGCAGAAATGACATTAAATTTGAGCTGTGATCTGGATTTCTGTTTACAGATTAACTCCGAACTTCACTCACCTTAGTAGTTCCTTTCAAATAGATGGTCTTAGAGCCTTGTTTCATCGCCCCAAAGATTTTAAACATGACAAGTATAATGTGAGGTCCTCTCCTGTAAATAAGTTCCAACTGAGTACAGAGAGATGTAATTGGTCCTAGAGAGGGAAAGACTCATGCTAACTATAGAGAACTGGAAGTTCCTCATAGATGGAAATGGCCTCTGTTGTGAAGGGGAATCCAAGTAAAGGTCATCAGAAAAATTCCTAGGATACCTTCAGGATCTCAAGAATGTTTTGATTTGGTTCTTAAACCGATTTTTGAGTCAATCTACAAAAACTGGAACATAACAAATATTCAGGAAATAAAACAGAGGGGAAGGCATGTGGGATCATTGATGTGGTCTCTCTGGAGAGCACTGGAGAATGGGGCAGTGCAATTCCGTTGTGTACTCACTGCATTTCCCTCCACTACCCTTTTTCTTTCCCTTTGTTGCCTCTTTCTCTGCTACAGCTCCTCTGACATTTTTTATCTGTTCACACCTTGCTGATTCAATTCATCAACCTGACAAGAAGATATCTACTTGTTTTTGCTGAAAAGTTTTCTATTTTTCTGATGTTCTATTTATTGAATCTCCTTACTATATGATCAGATGAAGAGGTCAACACAAGGTGAACAGCAGAGGCATATAAGCAGGAGGGGGGAACAGACCTCCAAATATCAGCCATAGCAAACTCTGTGTCTAGCCAACAGCCTAACAGCTCATTCCTGTCAAAAGGAGGTGAGAGTACTCCCTTCCTGCTCCTCCTCACTAGCTCTTCCTTCATTCTGCCTTGCCCCAGCTCCAGTTCCTGCTGAGGACCTCTCTCTTGAGGCAGTGGCTCTGGTATCAGCGTGTCTCAATTATAATTCAGCAGAGAAATATCTAATTTCCCTTCTCTTTCCTTTCCTTTTTTCTTGTCCTGGTCTAGTTCCTATAGATAATTGAGTTGAACTGACTAATTGAAGCACTCAGCAAGAGCCAGACCTGTTCAATGACAGATATGTGGAGCTGGGACTGGTTAAGATTTAGGATGTAGGACAGTTGAGCTCCACTCCTGAACTGTGAACGTTGGTTCAGATGGTCCTGGAAAAATGCCACAGTACACAAAAAAATGAAATGGCTCAAAGTTAATTCCAGGGGAAAATTTTGGTGATGTGATCTTGTGTTCAACAAAAGAAGAAGGTCCCATTGAGCCAAATAAATTGCTGAACCAACAGGAAACAAAACATGGCAGGCAAAATGAATAATTTTACAGACTTGAACAGATGAACTGGACAATGAAGTATCCAATAATTGACAAGTTTTTTTCCAATGGAGAGGACCACGGTGCAAAGCTCAGCATAGTAATAGGTGAGGAAAAAAGGCAAAAATTGTTGGTCATGCATTACAACTTCACCTGGTTTTACAACTGTTGCTTTGTGTGTCCACGCATCTCTTACGCCTGCAGCTATTTCAATGCATTTGCATTAACTTCTCTGTGAGCTAGTTAACGTTGTTCATGTCTTACAGAATTGAGATACGGAGTTCAAACAATTCACACTGAGTCCCACAGAAAATTAGGGGAATGCGTAGAATATGACCCTAAGATTTAACAAGTTCTCTGGTGTTACAAAGAAGTACAAGCTGATCCCAGTTCTGAAGACCCCAATGAAGGCAGGGAGCAAAGAACACAAATAATAGAAATCGCATGAAAAAGCTGCCCTTATCAAGCTCCCTACAGAAGCCTTGATTATTCAGTACATACTGTCTTCCCTCAAGTGTTTGTATTATTAAACAAAATTTGTATTGTCAAAGATTTTAAATAAAGAAACTTCAGTAAGTACACTGAGAAAGCTGCAAATGCACTTAGAGCTGCCTGTATCATTATAATAATAACACAAGAGCTTTATAAAAAAAATCAAGAGTACAAATTATCCGACATTCATTGCGTGACATCCTGACAGCTATGTTAGTCCTGTTAAAAATATCCAGGAGGACACACTTTGCAGATGGTACTTCACAATCCTCTCACTTAAAAAGTCATTCTCTACCTCAGCTAGAGCACAGCTTGATGAAGGCCATAGGACACTTGGTTCAGCCAGTCAAAGCTGCTTGATGAGAGTGTCTTTAGATAGTAACTTATTCATTCATTCATTTTACACAGGAAAATTTGACAAAACTTGGAGAAAAAAAAAAAATCATATCCTTGCATCTCCTTTGCATCTAAGGGTATCTGCAGCCAGAATCCAGAATCCAGTTCAAATAATGCCTGCCTGTTGGAGAACTGCAAGCATGAAGAATAGGTCTAAATACCCTAGACTTTCACCTCTGGAAACATGACCTTAAACCTGGCTTCCTATAAGTTACCAGTGAAATGACTGACTATTCTTCAGTGCCACAAAGCCAATAAATTAATGGGCAACCTGATAGGATTGACTGTCAGAAAATGTTCAGGGATAGAATACCCAGCTTGGGATGAAGTGTCTAACCAGAATCCTTCAAGTAACCTTCAGGAACAGTCAACCTCACAGCCCACCCCTCCCTCATCTCCATTCTGCTTTGCAGCAGAAAAACACATTTCCCTAGAATATTATACAGAAGAATATTTTAAAATAATACCAAGCGGAGAAATATAATTTTCTTAGCAAACAAGGTGTCAACCCGACAGTACAAATGTCATATTTACATTCATCTTATTAAGAATTATACCATTTAATGTTGGGCTTTAAGAATTACTCTATAAACGGAATATAATTTTCATATAAAAGGGATGGTATATTTTTAAATCAATCCTGTAAAAACTCACTCATCAGTGGTTTATGAAACTAGAGTACACTGATGCTTCAGTACTCAATTAATGTCAGGCAATATGGATTTCAATCTGGCTCGAAATATATTTAAACAAATGAAGTAGATACAAATGTTGGCTCTTTGGCCAGACAGAGCTAAAAATCCATTTTCTACCCCATTTATAATAAGAAGTAATCTGAATGTAATTTATCTAAAGCACAATATGTTTCCCTAATTTTTACATGTAACCATTACTTATAGTTTAAGTAATAGTTATATCCATGGATCTTAGTGCACTTAATTGAAAATGCATAGTATTAAAACTTAAGGCTCCATCCTTCAAAAATAAAAGCATTATCCTAAGGAATAATTGAAGTAGAGGAGTGGGGGCTGGGAAAAGGCGAAGCAAGGGAACCTGAAAAAATTCCTTAAATGCAAACATTTCTTCCCCTTTATGTTATATTAGGATCATGTTTGAATGAAATTAGTCTCTCCCAGCCCCATATTTCAGTTCAGATTACAAAATTCTCTCATCTGATTGTCACATTTTGCACTGAAGTCAAATCCTTCTGCAGCAGAGTGACATGTCAAGGGTGACAGTGACAAATTGTCACTAAGTAAGGAATAACACATGACAGGGCGTTTGGCCATAATGAGATATATGCATGCCTCGAGAGCGTTTGCAGGCATGAGGCTGAAGGGCGATTGCTCCCAGCACTCATAATGTTGCTAGGTCTCATTAAGACTTTACATGCACTGGAATAGATTTCTAGTGATTAAAAGAGAAAAAAAAAGAGATTTATGAATGAGTAAATCATGGCAGCAAGTTTTATTTTTATTCATACTTACCTAGACGTTTGTACAGAGTCCAAGGCTGGGGAAAAATAGCAGAAAGGGTCTTTTATCTCTCTTTTAAATTTTTTATGCTACTGTCCATCTGTCCACTGGCACAACCACCATCCTTTCTAAATGAACAGTATTAGTGAAATTTTTGGCCTAATGAACTCGATGGTGTTCTCTGACACGTACTCATTTGTAGTCATAAACTCTGCATGGGTAAGGTGTTACTCTTCAAATATATAATGGTTTTATTAATGTCCCTTATTGTTGATGTGGGTTTAAGAGGTAATACAGGGGCATGCCAAAGTTCACAAAGTTCACTTATCCTTTGTGATTTGATTTCTAATGACTTTTTAAACTTAGTATCTCTTAATTAATTATAAGCTCAACCACTAAAACCTGCCAAGACTATCACAAGATAGTGACTTTCATGAAGCAGGTCAGCCCTGTGGTTAAAGGGATGTAGGAAGTCATATATTCATTTCAGCCAGTGCCTCTCACCACCAGGGAAGGAAATGACAATTTTGGTATGGAGTTTATTGCAGCCCTCACATTACAGATCCAGTTGACTCCGGATTCAGGGGAAGGTGTAGAGTTGTTTGTGTAAATAAAAAGTTGAAGTCACGTAAAGAGAAATGGGTAAAGCTTAAGTCCTCTTATTGTCCCCACATTAGAAAAAATCAAGTTGACTGACCTTTTCATGCCTACATTTCCTTGATTATGAAAGGCTACCATGAAGTTTAATTTCTTCAGTCTGGAGAGCTTTCTGGAATAAGAATACACCCATTCAGAGTGCAAAGGTTCTTGATATTATATAGTGCTGATTTGTTTCTCCTATTTTAGAGATCTTTTTTTTTGTCTAAAATTGAAAGGTAAAATCTTTTTCCATTTTTCCCTACAATATATGTCCTGTCTTGTTATGCTTCAAAAGATGGAAAGGTATCACGATACAGCCATCTCAGTGATCGCTCATCAGCTGTCCCAATATTTAGGATTAACCAGGTTTTACATTTAAAGAAAGCTAGTGGATGATTCACAGAGCATTAGGAACGTCTTATCCTAAACAGAAATCTCCCATCTTTCTGAAAGAAAACATGAGACACAGTGAAATGGAAGAAAAGATGGGCACTTTGGAAGAGAGGAAAACAAAGACAGTCCCATAGTCCAGAAGCTGAGACTGTGCTTGCTTAGATGCCTGAAATGATAACATTTGCTTTTTAAAACAAACCTCAGCAGCAAATTACTTTATTAGCCACAGTAATACCTTGAATTTCTACAGCATTTATCATATAAGAGCTTCATAGACTCTTAGCAGAACAAACTCTTCCCATCCTGCTATCAGGTATGTGTCTTCATAAGCTACAGGGAAGTTACAGACTCAGCTAAATCTCTGGCAGAACAGAAATAGGGGAAACATACCTCCCAGATATAAGGCTACCAGCCACCAAAAAACATTTGGACAACACTCTCAAAAATATGGTTTGAATTTTGGGTAGTTCCATGTGGAGCCAGGAGTTAGATGTGATGATCTCTGTGGGTCCCTTCCAGCTCAGGATGTTCTATGATTTTTACTAGCAGCATATTCTTCTGGATTTCCAGAATGTATTTATCAAATCTCATTCAGAATCATGCAAAAAAACAGAACGAAACTTGAAACTCTTTTTCCATTTGGTTTTCAAATAGAAAGAATTGGGGATGCAGCAACACAGAGATGCTACAGAAAATAATTAGGGCCTATCAGATTGGCGTAAGCTCATGCATCCAAACCCTTACTCATGAAAATAAATCTTGCTGAGGTATTTTTCTCCCTGCCAGAGACAACAATTTGTGCCCTCACCTCTCATCCAGCACTTCCCAGCCTTTAAGCAGCATTGCCAATCAACATCCTCAGCTCTCCCATTTAGATAGTAATAAAGTCACAAACCTCTTGGATCAGGGAACAACCCCTATGGCTGGAGCTGACAACTTTGGACTCGTTGCTCTCCCTGCAATAAATGAGTTATGCAAGTACATAAATTTCAGTTACTCACTGCTTTGGAAAGGAATTTCTGGGTTATATTATCTGCAGTTATATCCTTGGCAGTGGGGCCATTCATGCATTTTTCAAACAAGATCGGCACCTGGGTCATGGCATTCACACAAATGGCCTGGTTTATGCTCTGGACTCTTAAATATCCCACAGAAATATGTTTCACAGATGGGATGGTCATTGAAACAAACTGGGAAGTGAACACAACGATGGCAGTTTTATGCATTGGCAACTTGTCTGTTTTAATTTTAGACTTTCTTGATGGTTGTGTTGGCCCTTGACAGCCATGGCCTCTGGACATTACAGAACAGGCTTTTTTTTTTTTTTTTTATAGTGCCATTTATACCTATTATATCATACCCATCTACAAAATAGCACACTCTGTGCTGCTATTTATGGAGAAAAAATTATGACAATAAGCTTAACTGTTGGTTCACACCCATGGACTGCTTTAGTACGATGCATTTGTTATTTGCATTACACCTGTTATAGTGCAAAAATTCAAATTCAAAGTAGTCCACGCTGAGCACCAGGTTGCCCAAGACCTCATCCAACCTTGAACACCTCCAGAGATGGGGCAGCCACAGCTTTTCTGGGCAACTCATTCCTCACCACTCTCCGAGTAAAGAATTTCCTAACATCAAATCTGAATGTACCCTCCCTTAGTTAAAACCATTACCTCTCATCCTATCGCTACAACCCCTGATAAAAGTATCTCCCCATCTTTCCTGTACGCTCCTTTTTGTACTGAAAGTCCACTATAAGCTCTCCCCAGAGCCTTCTCTTGTCTAGGATGAACAAGCCCAGTTCTCTCAGCCTGTCCTCATAGGGGAGGTCCTATGGGTCCAGCCCTGTTTCCTCTTCGTAGCCCTTCTCTGGAGCAGCTCCAACAGATCCATGTCCCTCTTGGTCTGAGGACTCCAGAGCTGAACACTGCAGGTTAGATCTCACAAGAACAGAGCAGAGAAAGGGAATCACTTCCCTCATCCTGCTGGTCACACTTTTCATGCTGCCCAGGATACACTGGCTTTCTGGGCTGCAAGCACAGACATTGACAGCTCCCATTCAGGTTTTCATTCACCAACACCCTAAGTCCTTTTCTGCATGGCTGCCCTCAATCCATTCATCAGCATATTGCCTAAAGTCTCAGGGAGCTAGCTGGACTCAAATAAACAAAGCTAAAGGAACTGCATTTTGAAAGTAGGCAGTCTCAGGATCCCTTCTCAAATGAACAAGCAGAGAGTAAAGCGTGAGTTAAAACACAAACAGGATCACAGGAATGTGGACAGAGGACTTCAAAGGGTACTTACATTAGTATATTCTAAATACATTTGGATACCAAAGTACAATCAGTAAATGTAGTTGAATTTTGATGACTAAACATCCCTTTACGTGGACCTCTGTTAGAGTAAGGAATACATAGGAGGGTCTTAGATAAGGTAAGCTTTACGATCAGTTAAACAAAAAGAAGGTGGAAAACATCAACATTCCTAAAGGAAAAAGTTTTACTTTTGCTGAGTGACTTTAGAACGAGGCTGCAAAATAGATCCTAGCCTCTTTCCACTTGATGCCATAGTTCTTCTTTTTTGCAGTCCATGGTAATTATATAAAGCTTATACTGAAGTGAGAAAAGGCTTGCAGAAATGCTCAACACATTCTCAAAGCCTCTTCTCCCGAGAATATTTCTCCAAGGATACTGCTGCATTCAGCCCACCTCCATTCCCAGACACGTATAAAGCTACCCAGGAGGGATGGGTAAGGAAAAGAGACAGTCTGCATAGCTGAAGTTTCCAGATTTATCAGTCATGAAACTGAAGGCTGAAGTTAAAAAAAAAAAAAAATTGCTACTTACATCTTGTACAAGGGAGGAGATTGCTCAAATAGAACACAGTGTACTGCATATCACTAAAGAAAACGCAGGCATGCAGGGCTGTGGTACGCCTTGTCTGTCACCTGCACAGTACCTGTCTGCCTGCCAGACCCCAGCCGTCACTCTGCCTGGTGTTTGCTATCTCAGCACTACATAGCAGGCAGCAGGAGAGGAAAGGAGCATAGCAAAGGACACAGCAGACTAGACAGTGCCACATTTGAGCCTCTAAATTCAGCAATACTCACGGAGACTACTGCATTCCTTATGACAGGAGGAAGCCCACAGGCTTTTAAAACACTGGTTTCAGCCAGACCAAGTCCAGGGGACAGGAAAAATGGCATGAAGTGACTTTCCCACCATCTTCAGCCAAGCTTAAAAATCTGTTCAAATGGGAATTGAGTCCTGAGCCTTTAGACAGAAATCTCTTTGAGCTGAGAGTAAACCAGAAACAGTTCTAGGGTTGTCTCTTTTTTTAGTTTGGATGTGTTACTAACACAGTATAACGCTACAGTCAGCTACACATCATCCCAACTGTAAAAATTAAAAGAGAGCTGTTGAATGTCAAGTGATGAAGCACTAAGTGTCACAACTTCAAAAGTCCTGCTTTTCTGGCAATATTTACTTATTCACATGACACATTAACATATGTAATAAGTACATAGAAGAAAAAATGTCATATGGAGAAGTCAACGTGTGCCCATAATGTAGTGAATAGTATCAGATTTTTTTTTTTAATTTCCTGACTCATATACCTGAAATATAAATCCTGTGCTACAATAGCACCATATTTTTCTGTGACTGTATAGCACCTCTCACTGTCAGGCTTCGTGACTATTACTCTCTCTTCTGCCTACATCTGACAGAAGAGTTTCACCCTCACTAAGTTCCTTCTAAAGGAGTTTTAAGAAAAAGATGACATAAAGAGCTATTCTCTTGGAACTTATCTGAGCTCATCCCATCAGTCCTTAACTGGTATAAGCAGCACATATTATTAAGCCACAAGGCAGCCTGTAAAAGACTACGGCAAAATCCTGAAAGATCATTTTCTATCAGCATTTCAAGTGGCACACACTTAACTACACATACTTTGCTTGCTTCCAAATTATGTCTAAGGTCCAGTGTGTGTGTAATATAGCAAACATCAGCCCGTTCTGTGAAACTTGTTTCAAAATATCTTTGGTTAGAATTTTAAGGCAAGAAAGAAGGAATTCTATTCTGCCAGATTTAAAGAACAGATAGCCTAACATATATGCAACAGTTCAACTTCACATTCAATGATCTTTCTTCATTATCTGAATGTGAAAATAGAGAGTAGGAAAGGAAATGGTGCTACAGTCTTCCCTGAGTTTGACACCAGCAATCAGTTCCTCCAAAGAGAACATTATGTTTTTGGTACATTTGCCAAGAAATAGAAACACAAAGGTGAACACTGAAAATATACAAGCCAGAAACAAACAAAAAAAAGCAGTAGTAGCCCAGTACATCCTGGGCCTAAACTTTTCTCCAAAAGAATAAAGACTGTATTGATACTGAGCTACTAAGTTAGAACAGATACATGTTGCCATCTTAGACTTCTAAAGAGTGTGGAGATCTGTGGTTAAATAAATCTCCCAATTTTTAAACTAGCAGAACAGTAGCAAAGATGGTGACTATGTGCTATTCATTATATAAACTAAAACATCTGACAGTTGAACTGAGACTCTCACTGTTACCTTCAAACTTGAACTTCGACTTGACCTAATCCCATATCAAATGATAACAGTTTACCATCTGTCCTTGGTCAGCCCAATGGAAGACTTCAAAGGATAGATTTAATAGCATATAGTTTGGCCTTGCCATACAGACTGTATCTGTTCTTACTTAAAGAACAATAAAACCTTGTATTTCATTTCTTTTTTTTTCTTTTTCTTTTTTTTTTTTAACAGATGGAGGGCTGGTGTCTTATTCCATTCTGTCACCCCATCTGGACGCCTTAAATGTGATACTAAGGGAAGCATAGGGTGAGCCCACCAAAAGCTCAGGTCACGTTGAGATACAGTGAGAAAGGAAAGAAAATACACTGATACCTATCTTGCTTCATGGTAAATTAAAGGCATTTAAGGTTGCCATAGGGGAATGTGGAGAATAAATCAGCACTAACTTCTGAAATAACAATGACAGAACTTAACAATGCATCATTAGAGTGCACTGCAAGCTTTCAGAGAAGAACAGATGCTTCATCAGTGACACCTAATTGAAAATACACATTTTTGTCAGTTAGTTTATATGGCACTTTGCAAAGCAACAAATTTCAAGTCTAAACAACACAGGAATTACTTTCTTACTTTCTGCTTACCATTTCTTCTGAGATATCATCCAGCTGAGTTTACCACGTGAAAATTTTCTTTGGGGAATTTATATAAAGTGTTTTACTGAATGAGCTCTTCAATATAATCAAAAGTTCAAAAGCTTTCCTGTGAACTACTCCAGTGCTTTAATACAGTGACAGCATTTTTGTAAATCTGAGTAGTAGATTTTAACTACTCATAGTAGCTAAGGAATGAAGTAGTCTAAGTTACTATAGATTTAACACAGGGCAAAGAATTGACCCCAGTAATTCCTAAAGGAGAATATATTTTTCATACTGTGAAAATGGATACGGTAGTAGAGTAGCAGCATGATTATAATAAATATGTTTTCAGTGCACTCTGATTCCTTTGTCTGCAGATGTTCATAGAATCACAGAATATTCTGACTTGGAAAGAACTCCCAAGGATCATGAGTCCAACTCCTAGCTCCCTACAGGACCAAATAAAATCCAAACCCTATGTCTGAGAGTACTGTCCAAACACTCCTTGAACTCCAGCAACATGGGGCAGTGCCCACTGCCCTGGCCAGCCTGTTCCATGCCCACCACCCTCTGGTGCAGAACCCTTTCCTTATCCCCAAGTTGATCCTCCCTTGACACAGCACCATGCAGTTCACTCAAGTCCTGCAGCAATAACTAAGGATGAGGAGTTCTGTCTTCACATCTCTGAAATATCTAGTATTTCAGAGCACTGCTGGATAAATAGCAAATGGGTTTTCTTTTAGTAAAAGATCATTCAAAATTTAATCTAGTCATTCACATATGTAGGCTTCAAAGTTCCACTGAACAGCAGAACAGTGAAGAAAAACTGTATCAGTGATAGGGTGCTTTCATGCTAAGCTGATGCCCCTGATCCTATAAGCAAGAGCATCCATTCCTCAGTTACCTCTGCTCTAATACTTCAAGTATACTGAGCTCTGACATAAAAAAAAAAAATCTAGAGGAAAAAGTTTAGGATGGAAAAATAACATAGAGGCATATGATTCACAAATATTAAGAATTCATTCCTATTCCTTTCCACTGTTTATATCCCTTTGTGTCCTATATGTCTGCTGGATATGAAAAGGAATGTAATTCTCTTTCCTTCTAGCAGAGGATGTTGGATCAATCAACAAGGACAAAAATATATCATAATGCTGTCATGCCTATCAAAGCTTTGACATACAATGCCAAATCCAGTGACCAAAGCTTAGTAAAAGTATAAACAGTTTTCAGCTCAATGAATCTCTGCACAGATCCCTGAGACCATTTTTGAGAAAATTATTTACCACGTGAACCATAACAAGAGGAAAAAAAAAACATATTGATCCAGACCAGGTACATTTCTAAGTTTTCCATGACAAAGAAAAAGCATTTTTTCTGTATTGAAACAAATTGTTTTAGCAACTTCTTCTCAAAAAATGTGGAGAAAATGAAAGTCTAAACTGTTACAAAACTGCTGCTGCCAACTTTCTCTATTTTCACCCCTGACTTTTATTCAAAATATGCAACATTTAGGTAGATCACTCAGAATTGAACAGCACTGCTTTCAGTCTCCCAGGATAGCACCCCAGATCTGAAGCAATAAAGCTATTTGGGGTATGAATCTCTCCTACTGACGCTGTTCCACTTGGGGAAATAAGCATTTCCTAGATCAAAGACCAAAACTTGAGTGGGTATCTCAAACATAAGACTGCATAATTACTTTATATAAAACATATCTAGCTAGAAAGCTCCAATGTATTCTCAGCATCAAAACACATTCCAGCTTGGGAGCTATGTACTCTTCTGACACACAGGAAGAGCTTGATTTAAATCCCTGTTGGTGGTTCTGCAAGTGACAGGGGACAGAGATTCCATGGACAGCAGTTTTGAGAAGATGATTTCTCAGGAAATAAGAAAAAAAGATACATCGGTACATGTGCTGCAACTATGGGCCTTCCATGTAATAGAGAACAGGAAAAAAGAGGAATTCAATGTGAGAACATCAATGAGATCTCAATGAGAGCCTCAGGTATGCAGTATTAGACAGGCCAGGCAACACATGAAAGTGCACACCCAAATCCCCACTTGAGCCATGAGGGAATGGCACCTTTCAGTGTTATAAAATGGAAATCTTAAATGCACTTGTTTGTTGGTAAGGCTAATTTCTAGCTCATTTCCTCTGGTGGAAGTTTCTCTTGCACACTAGCATGCCTTTACTGCTATGACTGAGGAGGTAACCAAGCCATATGTCTGCTCTGAGAGAAACCCTGCAGCCATGTAAGGTTGGTGCTGAAGTGGGGGAAAAGGAACCACTTCAAATCCCCATGATCTTGGAAGGTCTAAAATTTTCAATTCTTCCAAGGAATTAGGCTGGTCCAGTTGGGCTGGGGGATCTGTTTGAAGGTTCAGATAACAGCATACCTGTTTTCTTAACAACTTGTCCTTTCTCATCTTCAGAGTAAAAGCAAGTCAAGTGTGTCTTTATACACTACTTTAGTAAAATAGATGTGCAGTACACACTTCATTACAGCCACCATGGGAATTAAAAGTAACTTGAGCAAATGGCCCCCAGCTCCTTCTAATTATGTTTTTAAGACACTGGAAGACAAAAGGCACAAATGAACTAGCTCAAGGACAGCAGAGTCCTCCGAGTTTCCCAGGGAGCAGTGACTGCACAGGCTATGTGCCCTGTGCCGTCCCCTCAGAGTCTGGCACCTCACAGGCCACCTGGCATTGCATCCAGGAGCCAGGTAGCACCCAGAAGCCTTCAGAAGGAGCCCCTCCATGGGGATACAGGACAAAGCTGAACGGAATCTTGCTTTGTGTCTGAGCAATGCTGCCCTCCAATGGCATGCTCATGGTCATTGCTCAGCTCATGTCTGCATGGACACCTCCTTGGCCACAGATGATTCGCTTCCTATCCCCTTCAAGCTCCTAACCCCACTGAAAAGCAAAAGAAGGGTATATATGATGATCAATTGCTTATTCTTTCTGTCTTAAGGCCTCTGAAATATACTGCCAGGTGTCTGGTTCAGCCAGCAGACCCCGGTACCCTTGACTGCTCAGGCCCTTGCACTGGGACCAAAGCCCCACAGCACTTCCCAGCCTGCCAATGCCCTTGCTTCTCATCAACAAGGAGCTCAATCCTCATTAATTCTTGCTAATGCAAGAACAAGGCCAGAAGCTGAGGAGTTTAACTGAGAGCACAAATATTACTTAAAAACCAAACATCCACATCATGACTGATCTTTTACGTTCTGTCCACAACCCAGACCACAGTCATGTGCTCCCCTACTACAGTGTTCACTGCAACTCAGTCTGGGTACTGAGGCCAATCCAATTTCTAACTCCTTTCTGACTTCCCTATTGGCAAAGTTCCTCTTCAGCAGCTTTAAGTGACCTCCCTTCAATATAATCACTCAACCCCAATGGCCCTCTTTGGGTTTTCCTCAACTTACTGAAACATTTTTCTTCTACATTGCTCATCTCCACCTGAGTCGGTCAAGACCTGTTATTTATTTGTAGGACCTGGCTTTGAGTCCTGAATGTGTGTGAAGATTTATTAGATAAACACACTGTTTGGTTTATTTGAATTGTGGCACAGAAGACTAAAGGCCAGTACACACTTCAGCAATAACTGAGGTGCCACAACTTTCAGGTGGACAAAAGCCCATGGCTACATTTATTTGAATACTCTTTGTGAAGGAGACTTGAACAGGGCACACTTAAGATTCAGAAGCAGCTACAGAATATAAATGTATAAGGGAAAATAGATTGTAAACTGAAGAGGTTTAGCATGGCAGAGAAAAGGGAAATCCATGGACTCTGCTCAGATCCAGTCAGTGCTCTGCATAGTAACTGTGTATTTTGTGTACTTAGTGAAGTTGGATGTATGACAAGCTGAGACACATGGAGGCACTTTCAGCTAACATGAAAACTCTTCTGCCTCTCCCTCAAATCATCCTAAATACCTGTGAAATCATTTATCTAATACAGAAACTGGTCTGCCACAAGCAACACCAGCCTGCCTCCCAAATTCACAGTGGTTGGAGTTCTGTAGTTCTAAGGCAAACCTGTGGCTGAGATATATATTTTAAAAAGTAACTGACTATGTGTTTACAATGTGCCTTCTCAGATGCTTCTCACATATGGAATGCTACCAGTGTAAAGATATAGCTTATATAAGTTTATTACTTCATAAAGTTTTAAAAAGCTTGGCAGTCTGTAAGCCAGAGCTGTGATGTAGGTCTAGAGAGACCTAAGCAGAGGATCAAAATACTGAGAAGTTTCAAGTGCCTTTACAGATTTGCAAGTAGAGTTAAGCAGAAGCTGTAACTCAGGTGAAGGGGATTTCTTCTGCATGTAAAATCCAAGGTTTTCCTACAATAAAAAAATACTTACTAAGCCTTACTGTAACCACTTAGATGACCAGATTCCAGGCAGCACACTTCTCTCAGGGACCTGCAGATCTGAATGGACACGCAGGCTGTCACTTCCCAGTGCCACCCTTGGTCTCCAAACACCTCAGATCCACTGCAGCCCAAACTGCTTCACATGTGATATGGACACAGTCTTCCTCAGTCAGGTGGGAGGGTGTTTTGCATACCTTATTGCCAGCCTTGCAGTGCCTAAATCATGACAGACCTCCAGAGGGAAGGGGAGAAGGGATAGTCAGCAACTGCTCATCTAGTCTCAGACATAGAATTTATGTTTAATCTTCCTCAGTTTTTAGTTCCACATCCCAGCCCAATCTCCCCTGGGCTCCTCTTCCTTCCCTGGAGCACCAAACTTCCAAGAACTCTACTGTTCCCACTCTTGCTCTTACATAGAACAAAGCTTATAAAGCTATTAAAACACAAGGTAACATGAAAGGTCAACTTCTTTCTATGCTGCTATAGCAAGCAGGGAGAAGATAAAGACAGAGCACACTTCTGTAATGCATTAATTACACTTAATACAGAAGGTTCGTAGATTCATAGATACATTAGGTTGGAAAGGACCTACAAGATCATCTAGTCCAACCATCCTCCTATCACCATCCCTACCCACTAAACTACTAAAGAGTGTTGGGATGCCCGCTCAGTGAGGCTACATTCAATACTGACAGAACTAGGAAAGCTGGACACTAGTTTGCACTCCTTACAATACTTGAGCATCTGTTTCAAACCCTTTCCTGAAATATAATTTCCCACCTTGAAAATTCAGAAGGCACCAGTTTTGTTTCCCCTCACTACCCCCAGAAAGTGAAGGCTTTTATACTAGCATTACAAAAAACCTACACTTTAAACTGAACTTGTACATCAGCAGAAGACATCTACAGCTTTTATACATTATGATGAACACTGTTACTTTCCCATTTTCAGAAAATACCCTCTATGAATATATACAACTTGCGAATTTATCCCATAAACTGATGAACCAACTACAGTCAGGGCTTGACTAAAAAAATAACAACATGTAAGTAATTATTTCAGAAGGTAAATATATCTGGTCTTATACTCATGGTATACTAGCAGCTTACTAGCAGGTATGGTTTTAAAAAGATCCTCAAAATGCAAAGAAAATAAACAGCTGTTCACTTTCCCATTTGTACAAAGTGGAAGGTTTCATGAACACAACATGAAAGATTGTGCTAATAGTTGAAATAGTTAAACGATCAAAATTTTCATTGCATTCTTCATCTATAAAGCACAAAGAGCTTCCCAGAAGCAGACTACAAGTATTCTCAATTCCTTATGCAGAAGTACAAAAGAAGGGTCCAAACTGAAGCCAGTCTCAGCGACAGACACCGAACACAGCATCACATTCACTTTCAGCACACTGCTGCAAGTAGAGCAAGTTTCCTTCAGACAAGGAGGCAGAAATGTGCTAACTTCTGCTCTCTGTAACACCAGAGAAGTTCTAGCATTATAATTATGGCGATGACACAACCTAGTGAGTCAACCATTTCCTGTCCTCCTAGGTAATTATATTTTAAACACTAGTAGGCTCCAGTGCATTGTCAGCCATGTGAATTTGCCATCTTAAGGTGATTAATGTAATTCCCAGGCCAGGAAAGGCCAGACAATGAGTTCAGTGCAATGACTGGTACTTACAGGCAACTGACCAAGAAGAGAGAAACCAAGACCTACCCTACCCTTAATTTCTGGTAGGCAAAAGGGTTTAGAGAAGATACTGTATAAATCCCACTACAAGACAAATCCTTACATTTGACTGAATTGACTGAGGCTGTTTTACTTCACAAGGCTTCCATAAGATATTAAGATTACCCCTAAATTATTTAGCTGGATGATGAATCGGGAGCTTTTCAAGATTTGTATGAGAGAAGAGAAAGTGACATGCAATGGCTGGGGATTTTATATGCAGTTTAGCATCTGACTTAGCATGTGATGCTGAGCAAGCTGAACAGCATCTCTAGTCCCATTTTCCTGTCTTTAAAGGAAGACAGTACCCAGTTTCTAGATATGAGCTCCTCCCACAGAGTCTGTGAGGTTCAGTGTTTGTAGAACAGATCGAATTCTTTGGAAGAAAGACATACAAAATCATTATTGATCCCAAATGTTTTGTATACTATGTTGCTGCACTCAATAGCACAATCAAATATAGAACATGTTTCTGCAAAGCCAGCATGCAGAAAATTCTCCTTTGTCTCTTTCTACTTTATCAAGCAGTCCATGGAAATCTTTAGAAACCCCAATCAATAATAGTTAAAACATCAGGACTGATTTTATCTTCCACATTCTTTGTAATTTGTCTCAAACAGGTAATATCCTTGTGGGAAGAATACCTTCCCTTCATAATTATAACACACAAAGCTTCAGACATGCACATTTTAGATGAAGGCCTCAATTTCTTAAGGCTCTCATTATCCTTCCAACATAAAGATATTTTCCTGGGGGCCACTGCTTTTGTATGGAAGGATGGGTATTTCGTTTTCTTTCAATTTTACAGTGAAAGACAACATCATGTCCACTTCATAGGCTTAATACCTGTTCATGAACAATCAAATCCACCTATTGTATGAGTGTAGTTTAATTATTAGAGTGCAAGTGACTGTTCCTTCCATATAAACACTTTGCAATGCATGTCTCTTGGATTCACAGGGCGAGCACACCCATTTCACCAACTCTGGAAACTATTCTAAATCAGTTCATCCCATTCCAACCCAACACTTCTTCCCATTACAAAATTAAAAGTTTGAAAAGGACATTCTAGAATTAACACTGTGACTGCTTTAACTGGTGATGAGAACAACACTGAAGTGTAGCACAAGTGCAAGTCTGAGTGACAGCACCTAGCAGTGCTTGAGGCTCCACTACTAGAAGCAATTGTGAAATTTGAGATTATTGTAGTTCTTCATTTCTCCTTTTGGCCTGTGAAAGTTTGCTTTCCATAACTGACTTCCACATCTACTTATGTATATTTCTCAATAGGAAAATATCAGTGATGTGACTTGATCAAGTACTTGGCTAGTCTGAAAGCAGAAGGGAACTTTCAGAAGAGAAAGCAATATACGACTCATAAGGTGGGAGGGGTATGCAGAGCTGCCCATCAGCTCCTTCTGATCAGCACCTGAATGATTTCCATCCAACCCAGTAACACATGAAATGAACATAATAGAGGCCAGGAAAAAAAACCTGTTATTTCTTAGATGAAAAGAGTCTTGTTTATTTTTTGTCAAAAAAAAAAAAAACAAGCAGAAAAAACACAAACCCTAATTTTTGAGGAAGGTTGTACTCTGCAAGTTTAGTTAGCTCACCAGAGGCTCAAATGAGCAACAACACCAGCACAGCAAAGAGGGCAACAAAGGAACTGGAACTGTGTTATGGACCCCATGTAACCATTAGATTGGCTCAGCTGCAATGTGAATTTACTCTCTGACTATCTACAGAAATGTGCAAGACAGGAATCAACTGAATGAGTCTCATTCCCTGAGTATAGGACTTGACAGGTCTAAATGTGCATTTTAAATGCCTGAACAAAGAAGGAAAGAAATTTTGGTGATGAAAACTTTTTGAACAGAAAAAATCCAACCTGAAGCTACAATGTATAGAGCATTAAAGACATCCTTTTATCTTTGGAAATTATTTTACAGTTTACTAAATAACAACTCTGGAAATAAAGCCTTTGTTTATTATTGCTCCTTGGATTCGCAATGGGAAGGGTTTAAATAACTATATTTGATTCATTAGGATTGGGAACTCACAGTACTGTACATTGTTTTAGTATACTAAATATAGTTGACTTCTGTCTCTTTCAATTACCCTTCTGAAAAGGACAGGTGAAAAATAATGTCTCTCTTTATATTACTTGGTTTGCTGTTGATTAATTCTTCTCTTCTAGTGCTTGTTTGTTTTGTAGGGTAAGGAGGACAGAACAGTTTAATAGTGGGAAAAAAAAGCCTTAAAAAAGCTCTTTTTCTGAGTTTTTGCTTGTAGATTTTCATATTTATATCTCATCAATAAAATGTCAGGATTTGTGATAAGGACATAAAAGTCAGAAAGAGAATGGGTTGAATTTTAACTCTTCTAAAACAAGCTTTCTGTAAGAAATCCTGAATGTAAAAATAAACTCCTATGCAGGATACCATCATTGCTAATGCAAAGCAGAACTAAATACAAGTTTTACATATTTAATATACTGACTTATTCATTTTTGCCATAGCAAAGAACTGTACAGGAAATGTATGCCCTAATTTTTTAAAGAACTGTGTTTCCCAGCAGAAGTACTCTTAGACTCTTTCGAACTAGTTCAGTTCCATCTGGCATCACTTGTGGGTATGCCCTCAGTACAGCTATGTTCAACTCTTAATACTCCTCAATCTCTCAAAAAGAGGTAGAGAATAAGTATGAATTCTGGGGCAGGTCTTGAACTCAGCTTTTTCTTTGCAAAGGATACAACACTGAGAAGCAAAGGGTTTTTGACTGTGATGTCCTCCAGCCATCAAATGTTAATCAAATACTTCGATGAGGAGGAAGCAAAAAGATGACTGCATTTTAGTGATCCATTTTAATCTCCAAAATAGTAAATGCTGAACTCAACTCCTCTCAGAAAATTTGTTCTGAGAGGAGTTGAGTTCAGAAAAGAAGCAGTAACGATTTGCCCCAAGTTTCTCCAGTCTAAATGATAAAAGATACACTGTGTTTTTAACCTCCCATATTGTTTCATTGATTAGACTGGGCTGATACTCCGGAAAGATCAAAAAAGGCCTTTTGCAGGCAAAGAAGGACTCTACTGGAAAGGTTAGAAAAGTCTGCCTTACTACATCTAAAATTGCTTCATTAATTACCAGGAGTACCTCATCAATGAAATCTCATGTAGAACATTCAGCAGTGATCATTCTCTGAAGAAATACAAGGCAAGAAATAAACAGATAAAACAGTAGGTGTGTTCTTGCCCATAACTGGAACGTCCCAATTAGGGTAGAGTTCGAAATGTACCAGCTCAGACAAGAATATCTTCTTCCGGTTTTGACAAAGACAACAAAAGAATGCAAATAACTTATCAGAGATTCATTTCAGTTCTGTATGAACAATCTATTTAAAGCACATTGTTTCTCCACTAAAGCCCCACTTCATGAACAGGCAGTCATACTCAAGACAGAAAATGATGCAAGTCCCTTTGCCACCAGAGGTTCAGATCCTTGTTTCGCTGTTGTTCCACTAGACTGATCAACTGTTAGGCACAATATCCCCTGGTACTGTTCTAAAGAACTCATACATTTAGACATAAAATTTGCAGTTTTAGATGTTGGATACCCTCCATTGCTTGCTGCTGACCTATGTGGGCTATTCGTGCATTCGGCTGATTTCCACAGTAAATAAGCTCCCAGTAGAACGTGAGATGATATACAGAAATGTTTGTCCACCTTCCAACCTAGACACTTCAGAACTCATAAAATAATTAGGGATTTATAATCTGTGTTGCCTCTCCCTTGTGGAATATTAAGACATTAAGATTTGCAAACACTCCTGAGAAGTCATACCAATACATCCACACAGAAAATTATCATGCCTACAAAGTGAAGGAATACTCTGGTGCTTGAACATTAGACAACAATATGGCAATCAGCAACTGGATAAAACTGCTTTCCACAAGAAATCACTTCTTTGGCACAACTCTTTTGTTCCCAGTTTGAGTGCCTTTTAGAAAAACTAATGGGATTGCAGAAAGCAATACCATGATGTTGTGAAAACACAGTGAACTGTAGACTTCTTTGATGTGAGCGGAAAGTTGAAGAAAAATAGAATGGAACAGGGAAAGCATTGTCTGCAGGTGCTGCAAAAAGATGGACAGAGGAGATGCTGGAGTGGGAGAGAGTAATAGAACAGTGTAGTAAGCAATAGAAAAGTGTGAGTACTACTCCCTAACTCTTGAAGGTTCCCCACAGTAACACAGACCTTAGCAAGTAGTGAAACCCAGCTGACTCACAGAGATCTAGTGACTTCCCCAGTTGTGCAGGACTCTTCTGGTTCCAGAGCTTTGAACATTGCACACGTCTCTAATGCACTTCTGATATCAATTAGAGTTATTTTCACTTAAAACAGGAAAGTAATCAGATTGAGTAGGACTGAAAGAAACAGGTGAAGGGAAGACCCAGTGGTTTTATCTTGTTTTGCCAGGGAGATATGATAAAGGAGAGGCCGTGAGGCCTACTACTATTGCAGGAAAGGTTCACACCTTGAATCTCCAACCCTAGGCAAGAAGCAGAGAGCCTGTCCAGGGCAGCATTCCCATTTTCTCATTTATAAGCACAACATTCTGTTTGTACTGACCTGCACCAATGTCTACCAATACCTCAGATCTGCTCTCGTTTCTCATTTTCACTACTCTTTGGGGCAATGTATATTTCAGTAAGGCTAATAATTAGACTGATGAAGCTAAATACTTAGTCTAATAAAGCTAAACTATTTAGAATAACCTAAAAATTCCCTTGCAAAGCAAAAGGACAAAGCATATTGACTGATATGAGGTAAGGAAATTAAAAAATAAAAGAAAATTAATCCTGGACTCCAAATCTCACATTCTATGTGCTATACAGATGGGTAGGAAGCCAAGCAACTTATGAAAGAGCTTAAAACAAAGCAAGCCAACGTGAAAAATCTGTGAAGGACATGGTGAAAACACATTTCAATACATTTGTTTCTTACTTCTGTAATTCCTTATTACCTTCATTACAGCGCACTTAATTAATCAATGACTGTCAAGCTCAGCTCAAGTGTAAGTTCTGTGGGCTACCTTAGCATTATCACATTCATAGAATAGTTTTAGTTGGAAGGGACCCTTAAAGGTCATGTAGTCCTACTCCTGTGCAATTAACAGGGACATCTACAGTTAGATCAGGTTGCTCAGAGCCCACTCCAGCCCGATCTTGGGTGTCTCCAAGGATGGGACATCCACCACCTCTCTGGACAACCTGTTGCAGTGCTTCACTATGCTTACCATAAAATACTTTCCCTTCTACCTTCTTAAAAATGTGTGTGACATTGCCTTTGTTCCAGTCACTAGGAATTTCACCCAAACACCATGACTTTTCAAACACCACTGAGAGTGGTTTCATGACTACATGAGCCAATTCCTTCAGCACTAAGATGCATCTTGTTGGGACCCATGGCCATAGGCAAATTCAGGAACCTCGGGTGATTGTGAATCTGGTCTTTGCTTAAAGCAGGAATAGCTTCACTCTCCCAGTTCCCACCTTCCAAATCATCCGCTTGAGGGGTATGTGTAGAGCAGTCACTAGTAAACATTGAGGTAAAAAAAGTTGTTGAGTACCTCACCCTTCCCTTTGTCTGTTGTTACTTGCCTGCCTGTATCGTTCACTAAGGAAGGTACTCCTTGGGCTTTCTTTTTCTGGCTTGCATACCTGTAGAAACCTTTCTTGTTCTTTGTACCTCTTGCCAAGTTCAGTTATAGTTGGGTCTTGGCCTTCCTGACCCCTTCCCTACACAGCCTAATAGTATCCCTATACTCCAGCTGCACTTACACCAGAAACGGATGACAAACTTCAAAAATTCTTTTTAGGAGGACTTTGGCTTGAGAAAAGGAAAGAAGTCATCCATGAGGTAACTCACTGCCACATATAGAACTAGCTATGAATGAAGGTAACAGAGGTAAAAAATTGGCTCCGTCTGTAAAGTGTTACGTGGGTCTGGATGAGTTTCAAATTTCACTTCCTTCCAGGTTTGGAAACACCAAAAAAAACCCCAAAAGTTACTGATGACCAGTGCCATCACTGACAGAAGGAAGTAATTGATCTGATATTTTCATCACCATATTGCTCTCCTAAGTATGGTAGTTTGTTTACTCATCTCCTCTCACTATGGCTACCACCAACCATTATCACAAGTGAGGGACCACACACTTGCTATCACAGACCCACTCTCACTGTTCCAAGTAAACAGCCTCATAATAGAGATCAGTGAACTCTAAAGGCATTTCTTTTTTTATGGATGTATTTGTTTTCAGAAAGGAACTTGGTTTATTAGTAAAACTATTTTTGTTCAGGCTTAACAGCAGATCAAAAAAATTAGCTGGAGGATTACTTACTTCAATGTAGATCCAGTGTTCCACTCCTCTCCTGGCAGAAAGGAAAAGTACCTTCAGGTTCTCATGGCACAGATCATGCATTTCTTGTGGTATCAAGTAATTTCTTTTAACATTCTGCTGTGCAATTCAGCAATTCCCAGAACTGCATGTTATAGTTTGCATTCTGAACAAAGCTAAGTACCTTCTCTTCCAGGGTTCTTTTGTCTTCTAAATGAATCCTTGCTGGTTGTATTTCATGTTACTCTGTTCGTACTGCTTCTGTATAAATGAACATATTAATCCTTAATTTTCTAGGGTTTTTGTTCCATTTGCCAAGGAAGCATTTTTCTTCTCTCCAAAGCTGCAGATGCAGATTTCCACTCTGCTGGTTTCTTCCTGTCTGGAGCGCTCTGGCAAAAAGAATTAGTTGAAGAAAGTTCACATTCATAAAAATGTGTATTTTCTTTTCACTTCTACCATACGTCACAGCTGTACCCTTGTGTCTTCATCAGTTTTCCTTCACGCGTTACTTACATCAAACCTACCACAGCCACTAGTGTCTGGAGAGCTGGAAAGCTGACCCTCCACAACGGGGCGTAGAAATATGGGAGGAATTTCTACTCCTAATAATTGACAATTCCTCATCTCTTTTACCTCTTGGAGTATCTGTGAGGAAATGCAAACCCTCAATGCTGACTTACTGAAGTATTCACAGAGGTGAAGAAAAAGCTGTCTGGATTCATTTGTCAGCACCTTGGGCGGTTGCAGAACTTGAGGTTCATTTCAAAGTACCTGAAGTATTTGAGCAGTAGACCTAGGTGCAAGAAATGAATTAAAAAATGTTTAAAATCTGGTGTGGAAGCTGACATGAGCAAGATATGTTTGTATTCAAGAAGAATCTGGGTTAGGTTGGCATGAGAGAAAACACAGAGAAATAAGTACAAATGTGATACTGCCCATGAATCAATTTTTAACAGTGTGGCATGTCAGTGTAGAGAAAACTAATCTGTGCCATCCAGTTAGAGCTGCTGCATTTTTTATGTCTGGCATGCTCTGCATGGAAGGAGAAATCCATCCACAGAAAAAATATATTCATTTTTCTATGTATTCCTTCAGGAGAAAAGAGAAAAACAAACAAAAAAAACATTGATATAGAGATGTCATCCACAGAAATGAAGAAGACCTAAAATGAAGCAAAGAATTCATGGGGTCATCCTTTTGTATCTTCAGCAACTCAATCTAGAAAACATCAGGGAAGAAAATCAAAGCGAATGTGAATTAGTATGCAGTTCCTTAAAGCTGTCTAAGAGATTCTGAGCAGGAATCTAGAAATCAGAACTTCAAATCCCATCATACCTGCTTTCTCCTTGTCTATTGAAAAGGGCACCAAGAAAATCAGACAAAAATAGATTCCTTCTCCCTTTTGACAACATTGGTGCAAAAAACCCAGCACCCACAAACAGCACAGGAGGTGAAGGAGCAGGCACCTATTGCCAGAGAGCTTTTCAAACAAGTCTGATGCTCCAATCCAGCTTCAAGCAGCAGGATCCCTCTTGTTCGAGTACCAGCTCTCTCTCTTGTTTAAGAACAGCTGGTGCATTATGGAAACTCAAACTTAGATGTCTCACTGCACATGCTGGAAAACAGAGTAACCTAACTGGTTGTTCAGACATTATCTGAAGTTTGCCTCACACCACTCACAATGAAGCAAATAGTACTAATGGATCATCACCCATACAGGGCAC
Organism: Odontophorus gujanensis; assembly: GCA_013399175.1. Lineage (NCBI taxonomy): Eukaryota > Metazoa > Chordata > Aves > Galliformes > Odontophoridae > Odontophorus > Odontophorus gujanensis. The sequence continues at coordinate 304,773 of VXAB01004856.1, forward strand.
TGCAAATCACCCTTTAAGCAAATATCAACTCATAGACTCTCTTATTAAAACTGTAGCCTTTATCAATGTGAGTCTAGCATCCTAAAGATTTATTTATTTTTTTAATAAACAGAAATGTCTAAGATGATATTTGTTACAGGATGTTCTAAAGTCTGTTATTCTCCTGTCTACACCTTAAGAATGAAAAAAAGGAGAAAAATCTAATTTAAACATGTGCTACTAGGAATAAAAAATTCAGGTTGGTGTTACATTAAATTACTCAGGAGGCTGAGGTATCCAGCCACGATCTTCAGAAAAAAAGAAAATTACAGGGTCTATCAATTAGAGAAGCAGTGCTCTGAGCCTATGTGCTGGCATGCTTACAGTTTTTTTAATGTCTGGCAGGATGTTTTACAAACTAAACTCAGCAAGATGACAATTCCACCAGAAGGTGCTTCAGATGGTTTTGCTAATAATTTTGATCAGCTGAAATGGAGAAAAACATCACTTTATTTGGCTTTTCCAGAACCTGTCAAATCTGAGCAGAGCTATTAATTGCCCCCTTCTGCATCACCCGCCAGCCTCTCCCACTTTCTTCAAGAAAAGACACACTTCATTTTTTTTTTTCCTGAAAGTATACTGCATAATCAGCCTTTGTTCCTAAAATGATGTTTGGACATTCTCTGTGCACTTCCTTTGCTAAAAGGAAGTACCATTTCTTGAAAATATTCATTGGAGGCTGGTATTGCTACTGCTGGAAACATGTAAGTGCTAACCACCATATATTGGCTTTTGTTTTAATAGCCTTTTAACCAACTTTGTTAATGGACTGAATGCAATTTAGATATGGAACTTGGCTAAAATGTAGCTTCAATTGGCTATTAAAATTTAAGAGCCAACTAAGATAGCTAATTACAAAAAAGCTCCAGTGATAATGCTAAGCAGAATTAGTAATAGCAAATGACAGTCTGTCTAGTCTTATTCCCAAAGGGAAAGAAACTCTTAACTGAGAAGTCAACCAGACAACGTGCAGAAAACCTAATTGCATTACTGGTATTATGGCATCCCAAATCTGTCAGCTCACTGGGACAAAACAGTGAGTAAAGTCTGTCAAACTACTCAGGAAAGCAACTGACCCCCCTCCCTTAATGCCAGCTGTACCAGCTACAAGGAATTATTCAAACTTACTCAGAAATATTCTTGAAAAAATTATCAAACCAGTATCATCTGAAAAATACACCTATGTGAATTTGATTCTCTCTCCAGATATTTTAGATCAAAGAAAAAAAAAAAATACAATCTGTCTGCTAAATGTTCAAGCACTATAAGAAGCATTCTCCGCTTCATTATCAATATCCTCATTACACCATCAGCTGAAGTGCCAACTAGTTCTCCTGTGAAGATTTATCATGTATGGTGGCCACTTTGAAACATAGGTAGCGGAGTCTTTAACATTCCCTACTCAAGTGTCTCCCTGCTGTGCCTGTAAATGTCAGTCCAGTTTTTTCACGGCTGTGCACACAGATTAGAAACAGCAGGAGAGCTTGGGAGTATGACTACAATACCAGTAAGGACACTTGTCTTCATGGCACTGCTCAAGTGATGCTTGGAATGCAGGACCCTGCTGTTTTCTAATATTTACACACAACTGGAGTCATCAAGAGCAGTAAATGCAGTCTAAAGGCAGCTTGCTTCTTTTGTGTTAGGGGCTTTACTTTCAAATAGGATGTCAACAAAAATCTACTACTCTTCTCCTCTTAGAAAATGATGCATTTCCCCATCACTGTTTTGCAAAACACACGTACAAACACCCACACTGCAATACATACAGCAGTAATGCAGGTATGATCACAGCCTTCCACTCGGTCCATCCCGACCAACCCAAAGCCTGAACATCTTACAGCGAGCCCAGAAACGTTCTTGACTGAAGTCTGCAGTTTTGCAGGCATTTTTGTGAAAAGAAACAAGACCTGAAACATTTGCCTTAAACAGAAAGCACTTCCCAGTAAACACTTTTTCCAAAACATATTGGGTGGGAAGAGCTGGGGCAGCTTCTGAAATCCACTACTCAAAACATTATTTTCAAAGTTGCAGAAATTTGTTCATTGCAATTGATTCTGATAGCATGGAAAGAAAACACATTCCTAGAAACCTGGAAAGAAATCAAGTCTATCAGTAAATAAGTCAGTAAAAATACTAAAATACAAAGCAACTGAAGTACAAAGAAAGTGATGTACATATGATGAGAATAAAATATGCTTTCCTGACAATAGTTTTCCAGGACAGATTAACACTTTTTGAAAAACATTATTAAATGAGTTCATTAAAATAATAGCTTGATTTGAGGAGATTCACACGAAGGACTTCATCAGTTCTATTTTTGTTTCTGAAATAGAATGCTACACTTAAGAGCCATCAGCGACACTTGGATAATACCTATGAAAATGAGCCCATAGAGCAGCCTAAACAAAAACGACAAGGCACTAGACCTTTGAAATATGATTTTCCAGTTTTATTTGAAAACAACAAATCCCCTTGTTTTCAAAACATTACCCCATCGTTCATTCAGCATTTTACGCTACAGCATTTCTCTCGGTGTGTAGATCCTCAGACATCATACCATCAAGCAAGCAGTACACTGGACATCCACGCAAAAACCACTGGCTCAAATGGAGTCCTTTTTGTCAAACTTCACAGGGCACTCTCTCTAATAAGAATTACATTCATGCCCTAATTGTATGCATTTTCGTGGTATGTAAATGAAAAGTAGAGGTATTTCACGCTGAAATTAAATATTTTTTTATACTTACAACACCAAAGAGAAGACTCAAAGCCAAGCAAAGAAGTGCATTTAGGGAGATTTTTGGGAGCTTGTATATTTCTTAGCTATTAAAAAAGGAAAACCATAATTTTGTTATGAGATGTGCACATGAGTCAAGCATTCATTGGAACTAGATACCTTAAAAAGTTATTCACATTTATTAACTTCTTCAGGCTCTTCACTGATACAAAACAAAACCCTGAGGGGTGAGTTGAGGATTGCTATTGTTCTTTTCCTCCCCACCATTTTTTGTTTGTTTTTTTAAAGCTCTGGGCCTTATGTCTGTAATTCCGGTCTATTTTTTTTCCAGAAGAACAGTGAGTAATGAGAAAGTGATAAAGAAACAAATGCTACACAAAAAAAAAAAAAAAGAAAAGAAAAATGAGCTCACACTCAAATTCAGTACCTATAATAAAAAAATAATTTTTTAAACACATTTTATAACAAATTGGAATAGAGGGGTGTTTTTTGCTCTTTTGTTATCTCAATTAAAATACTTGAGAAATATTTAAAACATGTCTCTATTATTTCAGACTCCTGACTTTAATCATTTCAGTGTACATCTAAGTGAACTCTTTCAAATTCATTCAAAATTAGAAGAAATCAAATGCAACACTATTGCTCCTTAAAAAAAAAACAAACACCAAAACTACATTATAAAGCAGAAAAAAAAAATCACTCTCTTAGTTTGCATTTATATACACAAATTCACCTTAAAAAATAAAAATGCACCCTCACTTCAAAGCTGGTAAAATTTTGCATTGGTACTACAGCACACATAGCTTATGCAAATATTTTACCAAAACATTTATTCTTAAAAAAAAAAAAAAACAGGTACAAACAGCAGTCCAAGTTGTTTTTTTGTTTGGTTTTTTTTTTACAGGAATTATGTAAAACAGGGAATGAAATAGATTCCAGTGCTACAGTAACTGAAAAAACAGATGAGCTGAAAAGCAACTTAAGTTGTTGCTCCATGTATTCACTTCTGAACTCTCTTCCTGGTTGCTGCACCTTTCTTGGCTTTTGGTGACGTCATGTTTCGTGTTCTGGCAGCTACAGCTTCTGTAATTTCATATTAAAAAAAAAGGAAGAAAAAAGATGTTCTGTAAAATAACAGTAATGTAACAGAATAATTACAATGCTGCACTTAAAGAAAATAGATCAACTCCAATTAATCATTTAGTTTTGATTTATATGAGGATGGAAAAAGAAAACGGGAATTTACCACCATTTCTGAGAACCAACATTAGCCTGAAAATAACACATTATATACTTCATTTATTTCAAATTATTTACATATAGTTTAGCAAATGTAAAAGCCCACCTTCAGCAAAAGATGAAGAATCAGTTCCTCTTCAAATCCTAAATTCCTCCTTTCTCCCCATGTGCTAAATTACAGTTGTGATCCCTCCCAGTGCTGAGTCATTTCTGGTGCACTCTGGATCTTGTGCTAAGCTGATCAAGCTTTGTAACATGGTGAAGAACTTTTTCAGGGTCCTTATATTCTGAAAGCTTAATGAGTTGCAGTGGCTTAGACTGTTCTGAACTAAGATTATACAAGAGGAAGCAGAAGGCACACACGTAGAAAAGAGGAAGACTTGTTTGGCACGGTTGAGCTGCTGAGTCAGCTCAGCTATCAGCGCAACTTAGTCTTCAGATTTAAACCAGTCATGGTTTCATAATTTTCTGTTTTGGCATTCCACATCATATCATCATGCAGAGCACTGGGAGTTCAAGAGTTAATACTCCAGTTCTGTGGACTGTCAGAAGTTTTGAGTACCTGGCTCTCAAACAAGAAGAACTACAACTCCAAGAAGACTTCCACTATTTCATTTCCATTTTCTGTTTAGAGGCAAAGATAAATCTGCTCACAAGTCACAAGACATCCCCTTCTCTTACTGCTTGTCTCTGCAGCGTACGCTCCCTTGACACCTCACCTTCAGCATTAAAGTAAGGCCTTCAGTTCTGGACACACTCTCTCTCTCATTTTATTTTATTTATTAGCCTCAATTCCAATTACATTTTATTACATTCTGTTAACTTACATTCCTATATCATATTTAGTAAATTAACTTTCCTTCTCAGATTGTTGCCCCTGTTTTGTTTTTAGGCCCATCTCCCTACCCTTTCATCTTTTTCCTCCTTCCCCCTTTCCCAGGTTGTGGGTCTGTGGGTCTCCCACCCTATTAGTCACAGAAGTGGGCCGAAGTGGCCCATAAACTATTGACAAACCTATTATCTGACAACATTATAAAAAAACAAACATAATCAAGACCCCGATCTAAAATAAGATTCTTGATAAATCTGAAAGGCAGGTTGTTCAACGAGATCATAGATAAATGCAGCAATAAAGGCCTGATCATTTCCATCAATCACATTCATCTCGTCACTTTTGAGAAAATAAAATAATACTGTCATAAAACTTGCTACCATTTTCAGTAACTCAGTAAAATGTTTTTCACCATCTATTCATGGTACTTTTCAGATTATTTTTTGGTCTTGAGAGACTCACAGAAAGGCTTGCATTGAAAGGGACATTAAAGATCAACCAGTTCCAATCCCCAGCTGTGGGCAGGTTTACCTACGAGACTTACTTCCTCCTTGAAGACAGGATGCCTAGTTATTTAAGTTCTTGCTCGTCAATCTACATATAACCCTAAAGTTTCTGTCAACTTCCTCATCTGTTTCTGACAAAGAAATAATGTAAGACTGAGTTTCATGGAAGTCCTTTACAAAGAAGATCCTTATACAAGACAACAACCTTTGAGCACTATGAACGATTGTTGAAGCTTAACAAGTAAATAGAAAGGAAAGAAACAAGGCAGAGAACAATGCACAACAAACCTAAATAATCTTGAGTACAACCAAAACCACATCAAGAAAAGCAAAGAGTTATTGTTTACTGTGTCTTCCTGCTTCATTTTACGTAACTTAATTTGCTCTTACAATGTTGCTTTGAAATGAAAAAATACCAATACCAACTTTGAAGAATGTCTCCACTCTTGGAATGGAAGAAAAAAAACACTTCTTTTCAGGCCAAAAACATTTACTGTCATTCAGCACAAAGCTACAAATAGATTTTGTTAAACAATGCATCCTTGATTAATAAATCACTTCAAAAAAACCTGACAGTTATGACGATGGTTTATTATTGAGCAGAGCAGCTTTATCAATGAAAGATCTATTCTGGCAAAACACCATACACCCTCCAATCACATATGCTATTTAAAAATCAAATCTATTTTGGTACCATTACAAATACTGAAGTACTGGTAACTAAAAGCGACACAAACAGGTATCAGATTAAAAAAGTAACTCAACTGTGTAAAACATTCCTTTACCAAGATAAATTACATCATCCTCTTAAGTACAAGTGTAAATTCTAGCAAGCAACAGAAATATCTGAGGTTTTAGACTGGGTAGCTTCAGTGGCACACAGGCTATATTATCCTACCGACAACTGCATATATGGTATTGGTTTTTCACTCTCCTTCCTGAGACCTTTCTCTGGAATCTTTGCATTGCAACAGAAAGCAGAGGAAAAAAAAAGTGATCAAAGAGATCTTCTCAAGAAAATTCAGTAACTTGATATTTTTCCATTTATTACTCTTCTTCAGTTTTGAAGAAAGTAACTGTGATTTTTCTTTTCATCTGATTATAGATTATATAACCAAATGCTACAAAGACAGACCAAATTCATGCTCTGTTATTAGGAAGTGTCATTGAAAATGATGATCTTACAGTTCTTTGTCTACTCAGGAAAAAAAAATGTGGTATTTAGTTTCCATACTGGTATTCCAGGAGAGTAGTATTCCACTTGTAGTTAAGGATAATACAAGCAAATAAGGCTAAATAATTCCTCATTTCCTTTCAGTATCTAAAGGCGAGCTACAGGAAAGAAGGGAATCCTCTTTAGCATGGTCTGGTGTGATAGAACGTGGGGAAATGGTTTCAAGCTTAAAGAGGGTAGATTTAGGTTAGATCTAAGGAAAAGGTCTTTTACAGGGAGGGTGGTGAGGTACTAGAACAGGCTGCCTAGTGATGTGGTGGATGTCCTGCCCCTGAAGACTTTCAAGGGCAGGCCTTACCAGGCTCTGGACAACCAGATCTAGTGGTGGATGTCTCTGTTCATGGCAGGGGAATTGGATGAGATGACCTTTAAACATCCCTTCCAACTCCTAAAGATTCTATGATTCTATTTCAATAAGAACTTACTCATTTCTAATTGCCCATGCTAGAACCCATAAAAGAAGATGACAGTCACCCTGCCTCTGATTTTTCCTTTATTTTTATTGCATTAATGAGTTATTTTCAAAGCTTTTCTTAACAAACACGCTTTCGGAGAATCTCCAAGAGGATCGTAACAGAACAAAAAAACAATCCTCGACTTGGTCCTTTTATTCATATTTTCAGGCTTAAGTAGCAGCAATATTGTCTTAAATTATCTGATTAACTTAGGTTAAACACAAAACATCTTTAGTTTCAAAGTTTGCAGCTATTTCAGAAGATTTGAAGATCTGTACCAAGAAGCCCACCACCTTTATCAAAATTAGTTAGCCCACAAATACTGTCCACTCCCCACAAACTTGTCCTGTATGAATGTCAACTGTTTCAAAAAACAGAAATAGTCCTGTGTGGGCAGTACCAAGTGAGCATGCAAACAAAGCTATTACAAGTAAAAGAGAGGGTTCTTATACAGTAGATTAAACTGAATTAGGTTCAAACAGCAATTTAAATGAGGATGAATTATATAGGCAAAACATAAACCAGATAGTGTCACTGCACAGCTTGTTCTGAGACTGGAACAAAGTTCAGTAATGGCATAAAGAGTCCCACAGGCTCTAGAGGAATTATTAGACATGTTTACTACGGTATCTGATCCTCAGCGTGTGAAAAGTATTATACAAAAGAATTCTAGCAGCAGTGCATAAAGTTTTGGGTTCTTCTCTTCAAGAAAGCAGAAAAATTAGAAAAATGGGAAAAAAAGTGTGGAAATCATGGACTCAGCAAAAAATAAAATGAACTGACCAGTGGAAAAATAAGAGGAAATGTGAAGGTGCAGCCTTTAGTACTTACCAATTGTGCAAAAGGGTTGTGCAAAAAAAATGAGCTGTTTTCATGTCCTTAGTGAATATGACAACTTATAACTTTTAAGTGCCAAGAAGAAAAACTCAACTACTAAAAATATCAAAAAAAGAAAATACTGCTTCTTATCAATCCATTTTCAGTAGTAAGGATAGTTAAGTGTCAGACAAGGCACTGACCAGGACTGTTTTAGAATTTTCACCAGGGAAGTTTTAAAAGAAAATTGGTATGCATCAGTATGAACACAACTGTAGGTAGACAACCTGCCTTTAGAAAAGTATATGGAGCAGATCATCTTTTTATGTCTCTTTTCAACCTGTTTTCCAATTCGACATGAAGTACAAGAAATAAAACAATACTTGAGTCTAAAAAAAAATGACCTTTCTATAAATGACAAAGGTTTCTTTGGTCTGCTTTGATGGAAATGAGGACACAGATTCTGATAGATTCTGATAGTGAAAACAGCTGCTGAGCAGAAATCAGTTACAATGTAGATATCAAAAGTGACTATGAGATTACAATTTAGGCTAGAATATTTCAAAATAGAACCATGTACAGATTTTAGACTCCAAGAAAATATCAGGTAAGTAAAAAATACCTAGAAGCATGTATGCTGCTGGTTAGCAACTGGATCACTTGCATATGCTGAATTTACACCTAACAGAGTCCATGTAAGTTTCTGTATAACAGTGCCAGAAATTAGTCTATACACGCTCCTGTAGTAATCATCATTAAACTATACACTATCACCTTCTGCCCTCAAGAGTAAGCACTTTTGAGTCTCAGTGTTCTGAAAAAAAAAATTAATATAAAATTGCTCCAGACAAAACTGAAAGACTTACTTACTTCTATTTGTGAAAACAGCTTTGCTCAAGAGGCTCCAAAACACAACTCTGAACACTCTCCAGGGCCTCAATGTCTTTCTTGCAGTGAGGGTCCCAAAACTGAACACAGTACACAAGGTGCGGCCTCACCAGTGCTGAGTGCACAGGTACAATTACTTCTCTGCTCCTGGTGGCAATGCTATTTCTGATACAAGCCAGGATGCCATTGGCCTTCTTGTCCACCTGGGCACACTGCTGATTCATGTTCAGCTGAGCATCCACCAATACCCCCAGGTCCATTTCCTCTATGCAGTCTTACCCAATCTGCCCCAAGCCTGTAGAGTTGCCTGGGGTTGTTGTGGCCAAAGTGCAGGACCCAGCATTTGGTCTTGTTGAATCTCATCCCATTGGCTTCAGCCAACTCTCCAGTCTGTCCAGCTCCCTCTGTAGGGCCTCACTACCCCTACACAGATGACACTTCCAGCCAATTTGGTGTCATCTGCAAACTTACTGAGGGTGCGCTCAATGCCTTTGTCTACGTCGTCAATAAAAATACTGAAGAGGACAGGCCCCAGTACTGACCCCTGGGGAACACCACTCGTGATTGGTCGCCAGCTGGATTTAACTCCATTCACCACCACTCTCTGGGCCCAGCCCTCCAGCCAGATCCTTACCCAGCCAAGAGTGTACCTGTCCAAGCCACAGGCTGCCAGCTTCTGCAGGGGAACACTGTGGGAGACAGTGTCAAAGTGTTTACAGTGTTTACATTTAATACTTTTCCTTAGCAGCAAATGAAGGAAAGTTCCACGAGATGCGTTCAAAGTCTTAGGAGTCTGGAGAGACTGCAGAGAAATAAGCTTAAGACAAGGAGGAACCCTACATAGAAAACTGTGTTCCAGGCAAACAGGCATATACAGGAGTATTCCTGTATTTTACATACAGGAAATTGAAGATTGGTGCTTATTATCATTACCAATAGTATGATAATAGAAGTGAAAGAAGAACAACAGATAATTAGAACTACTGTAAAGAACAGGTTTTGCTGAAAATGCTTATAACTAAGGTGTAAGATAAGGGGGTAGAAATCTACCAGTAATGTGTGTTTGGGCATGGAGTACAAAGATGAGTAACAGGTAGTGCCACAAAAAAGCTCAGAAGAACCTATTATTTGCTAACTCTTAAAATCTGATGACAAGAACAATAATTCTCTAAATTTAAAATGGAATCCAAGTATAGATTCAGTCTAACATTAAGTAATAAATCTTGTTGAAATAAAGAAGAGATTTCTAAGACAAAAACCCAGACTCTGATTTATGCAAAGCTATGAAATGTAAATAAACACAAAGCTAAGTACCTATTAATTAAGAAATGCTATTAAAACTCATATTTTTTTTTGTTGTTGCTGTTTTTTTTTGGTAGTTTTTTTTATTCACTGAAAAAGTAGCTGAAGATTCCAGGTAAGGCCTTACAATGTTAGATGTTGTAAAGCAATACAGCCATGTAGAATTCCTACCTTTAGCAGTACTACTTATTTAAAATATCTCATTTAAAAATACTTTCAATTTCATTCCTGCTTTAGAATTTCACTCTATTTCACTCCGCTCCAATTAACAATATTCAAAGTTGTTTGAAAAAAGAAAAAAATGAAAGGGATTGTATTTAAAAAAAAAAAAATCTATTTGATACAATCCAATCTTTATCAACCCCAAGATTAAAGAAAACTCCCAGTGACAGTAGCTTTGAACTCCACAGGTTGCTTTGAACCTAGGACTGTTTACAAATTCTCATAAAACTATTATTTATGCTACTTTCACATAAGTTCCCTAGTAGTAGCTGCCTATTCCATATGCACTCACTTAAAAAAAAAAACATACTGGAACTATTAATATTATGCAGTACATCCCTGCAGAAGCAGTGGTGCATACATACAGTACGGGCCAAAATTTGCTGTTTTGCTCTAACAGTATCATCACTTTTAAGTTTCCATATTTTACTATCAAACATGAAGGCAGCTAATACCAAAAAATAAAAATAAAAGGAACTATAAAAGCTTTTTTCACACTCTGTTCTTTTAAATTGAAATCACCTCTTTTGATAGTACTTCTACTGGTGGAAAGAGATCAACTAACAGATTAAATTATTATTATCCATAGTATCTTGGAATTCCGACCTTTCAGGAAAGGATATGGAAGGATTTGGAAGGATATGAGTTCTCATTATAGAAAAGAGAGAAGAAACTGATCATAATACGCTATTTTAACTTTTTTAGAAAACAATTTTCCTTATTCATTTCAGTACAACACAGTTTGTTTCTTGAGATCTTTCTGAAAATCAGTTGCTGAAGAGTCTATAACTCTTGCTTGACAGTTTCAGAAAGACTGATAGCTGACATACTGAAAGAGATGGTGTTTACTGTACTTATCTGAAGTGACCATTCCTACACTGAAAACCAAAGGGAACAGATGAAAAAAGAAAAGATTTCAACCTGCATAACCTTCCTTATTTCTGGTCTTGTCTATATCTCCACCAAGCTTAGGGCTCCCTGATCACAACGCTACACAATTCCTTTGCAGGCAGAATTCCTCACAGACCTCTGAGCAGCATGGTGCACTCAAACCTCTGCACAGCTGGATTGGGATCTTTTGGGACTGGATTAGACAACTCAGGTTTTATAAGTAGTGGGAAGCAGATAGCATTAATTAGCGAAATAGAAACAAGCTGCATTACTTTTCTTGCCACTTTTTTTTTTTGGTCACTTTTAAGTCCAAATACTCATGAAATGCTTGAACAGGGATTACTCCTGCAACCCCTGTTGGTGTTATGAGTAACCTCTGACATACCCACCACATGCTAGAAACCAATAAAATAGTATTTTCAAAAATTTTAATTGTTCTTGCATGACTTAACTTTATCTTCTACAATAAAGATGCATCAAGAAATTACCCACATTAATGGACGGTAAATTTAAGGCATCTGTAAGTCACAAGACTTAACACGTAAGAGAAAAACAGGTCCATGCTAATATAAAATTAGTCAGATTAGGAAATACAGTTCCAAATATTTTTGTAATCAGCTATTTTTAGTTTGTCAAAAGCATCAGAATTGTAAGATTATGAAACAGTTGCCTTTACTTTCAATAAAGATTTATGAATCATGTTTAAAGTGAAACTTTTTAATGCCAAATTTGAAGAGAACAAAATGAGTAAGTGCACGCATCTCTTTTTAACCTGAAATCATTTGGTATATCCATCCACCCCCACTTAGCATTAAATTGAGTAGCACAAAAAGGTGAAATTAAAACCACTGCATCTACAAAATTATCAAGAGAAAGTTTAAATTTAATGTATGTCCATCACTTGCTTTAAATACTGGATGCTGAAAATACCCATACCCTCCCAGGTAACATTAATTAGTCTGAAAAATCTTAGCATTCATATAGGTGATGAGATTTGGATTGCAATTTCTGAAGCCTTTCTTCATTTCAAACTGAAAATCTCAATCCACAACCCTACGGGAGTTTAAAGATAAATGTAACATATAATACCACACTTTGAACTCGTACATTCTGCTCATGTGCCCCAAATCACAAGTAGCAAGTAGTCTTTAAAAAAAAAAAAGTTTCAAGGTCGTCCATAAAATGTTAAAAATAGCAATAAAAGTCAGCATCATGTCAAATAACTATTTCCTTCAAAGAAAGCATAATCTGGCTAATTAACACTATTTCAGCTGCTGACAGACTAGAAAATTCTTATTAAATGAATAACTTTTGAATTGTTGATCTCAAAGTAAGAGAAATAATCAGGGATTTTAATGATTGGTATTCTATAATGTGAATAGCTGAAAATGAACAGAGCAGTGTCACCTTCTGGAGTAACACCAGCTTAATTACTTCTATCTTGTACCACACTGGAGTAATTTCATAACTTAACAATATCGATGTTTCTGAAATGTTTTATTTTTCCATTCTGCCATGCACCTTCAACTATACTTTTTAAATGAGGAGATTTCTTTCAAGTAGAATCTATTACAATCACTTTATTATTTTTAGAGTACTAGAATGATATGCTGACTTACTAGAAGAAGTAGGCTTCTTTTTTTCTGGACTTCCTGCATCTTCCATTTCTGCTTCACTGCTCTCAATGGCTGCATCTGCTGCCTTTCTTTTTTTCTGGAAAAGAAATGTCAATTAAACTCAACAAGTAGAGAAAAAAATATCCTCACAAGGTATTCCACAATTTTAACCATCATTTCCTTGTATATTTTAAGCTGTCCATTGATACATGAATAAATGTTTTCTACAATGTAAGAATACTAGTACTAGGCAATAAACAATTTAAAAACTCAGTTCCCCTATCGACAGATCACATCAGTTGAAACTTTAATGTATGAAAATGTAAGTGTTTCTGATAAAAATCTATTTTATTTACATTGGCTAAATGGTTACAAATTGATTCATCTGAAAAAAAAATCTTGAATACAGAAAAACATTTTACCCAAAGTGTACTTTAATGGTCTTTTCTTAAGAAATTACACATCATTAAATTCAAGTTTATCAGGATCCTAGCTTCTGAAGGCTTGCTTTACACAGCTTAGAAGTTGCTAACATCCACTAACTGCATGTTTTTTTATCCAGTAGTAACTATGGGTTCTCTTCCAATGAGAAGTACAACTCTACTTGAGGTACCTTATCTTAAAATTCCAAAACGGATAGAAACCTTACTATCTGTGCATTACAATTAATCTTACTTTTGCAAACTATTCTTAAGTAGTTATGAAAATATTTTATTCAATAGCCTTATCATTTTTGCAGACGATGAGTTGACCTATATTTGTAGCAGAGATTTGGCAGTAATTGAGGAACACTAAAAGAGTTAACTTAATTTTGTTTTCCCCAAATTGTGTACGACTATAGCTTTACTAATACAGCTTCTTAAGTGGTTACAACTTCACATGGCTCCTGAGAGAAGGGGAGAGTGCATTACATCTTTCCTTTCCAAAGTGTTGCTTCATGATTACCATCTAAACCCTGCTGGGCTGAACAGATTGGTTCGATAATTACATACAATAACTGCAGTGGGCAGGTAACCCTCAGCTGGCACAGGGCAGCTCCCCTGTGAGAACTTCCATATGCAAACTGCACTGATGGAGTGCATTAGGTACATCTTTCCTGCCGGTGCACAGGCCTGATTACCGCCAGCCAAGACTCCAAGGTTAGCATGTCAGCAGATTTGTGATGCATTAGGCAGGAATAAACACAGACACTTTTGTTCATTCTGACCAAAATTAAGGAAGACTATTTCAGTGCTGTACTGCTTTTATATGAGAGATAATGCATTCCTCCCAAACATACTAGAAAACATTTTAAATGCTCATCAGAGAAACAGATATCCAATATATGCCACACAAAAGGAAAATACATTTATCTTGTTTCCAAGCTTATTAAATAAAAATGGTTTCTTAATCTTGATGTAGGTGAATTACTTAGTAATAGAAATCGGGTTGCATTCATCTAACAATAACCACACCTGTGTATCTGAGGCCCATCATTAAATTAAAAATTGTATTTTCCAGTTGGCTTCCAGTATTTACCAGCAACTCTTCAGAAATGAACAAAAGATGTGGTCGTTACCCTGAATAATTTAGTATAGAGTTCCAGATACTTCCTTCAACACATGGGATTGCCAGCTTTCTGTTCAGTTATTACAAAGTACCACACACACACAACAAACATACATGTATTTTACAGAAACAAAAAGAAAAAATCCTCCAGCATAACTGCTGGAGTTTCATGACTGTGTTTCATTTACTTAAACATTTGGGGAAACTTGGAGTCAGAGTCATGATACTGAAAATAAAACGTTAACTCTTTAATATAGCAGGTATTCTGTGTGCCTTAGCCAGATACCAGTGCTGGAGAATGAGATGCCAGAAAAAACATGCTTAAATGTAATGTAAAATGCACATCATGGCTCAATTAGTTATATGAGCTGAATACACAAGAGAATCCTACATCCTAACAATTAGACAGAAGCTAAAAACTCTCTTCTAGTTCGAAATTACTAAAGTTTCAGAACACCAAATGACACTTTGGTAGATTGCCTTTAAGGAATTGAAGAGTAGGTGTCCTAAGACCTGGCAGAACTGAATGATCAGTACAGCCAAAACATCAAAAACACTCTACACTACAAATTAACATCTTCTCAAGGGTAGAAACCAGACTCCATTTTTCTTTTCCAATTTAGATTTCAAACATGACAAAAGAAATCCAGAATGTGGTGGAAGGTATTGGTTATCTGAGGCAAGATGCTACTGATCAATGGTAAATCATCTTTATAGAAAGCAGTTTCTTAACAGTCTGGATCATAGAGTGCTCATCTTCCAAAAAATCCTCAAGTTAAGCTTCTTCTCACCACTAGAAATACAAATATTTTTAATGAGTATATTATGTCCTTCCTTTCTTCTTCTGTTCAGCAGTTCTGTAGTCCAGCTCTCTCTTAACTAGCACAGATTTTTTCAGAGGGAAAGGAGAACTGCAGAAAGAGGTCCAACGTAAAAACACTAACCAATGCTAGCATGAAAGAACCTATGGAAAAACTATTACTACACCCTTTGGTCTTGACTGATATTGGTTACAGAAAATAAGACTTCTGTAGTTTTATTCCAATAAAATGTTCACCAACCATCTCTGCTTGACAAGGACATTAAAGGTCACAGATGTTGGCTCTGCAGCAGACCAACTTATTCAGCAAAGAACTCAGTCAACCATTAAATAGTTTGTTGGAATTTTTTGTTTGTTTTCCAAAACACTCAAGTCACATTGTGAAAAAGAAAAAAAATAAACTCTCTTTTTGGACAAATCTTTACACTTAATTCCGCAGAAAATATTAAGACCAAAGCTGTAAAATTTCAGCCACAGTAAACTGAGCTGTTCACTGGGCAAAAATGAAGAAAGAAAAACTGGAGATGCATCCTTAGAAAACCAAGAACTAACATGTTCGTTCCTAACAACAACAGTAAACAGGCAGAATATGTATGTAGGTCACTCCAAAAGTAATGCCTCCTATTTACTTCCACAATAACACTACTTGTAAGAGCAAATTCTCGGCCACAAATCACTACTTGTCAACTTAGTCACCAACGTTAGGTGATTCGTGTGGATAAGCTGATTGAGATGCTCTTCATTTCACAGTGCAAAAGCTGCATGGCCATCCAGAACGTGGCACGGCTTCCATGTCACTGCCACCACTGCTGAAACGCAACACTCACTTGCCCAACTGCTCTCACAGCCGCTGTTTGGTCTCCAGAAATGTTCAGCAAGCATCAATGAATGTCAATGGCTTCATTTATTCCACATGAAGGAATTCAATTCCACACCTTTGCTTCATATGCACTTCTACTTCAGACTCCATTTTGTCAGATTGCCCCTCTGCTGCCATCTGTCACACGGCAACAAAATGTAAAGGAATATTGGTGGGAATGTTCAACCTCTAATGCTATACCACTACCACCTGCCTCTGGCGTCATGGGCCAGTATAATAAAATAGGAGGCATTACTTTCATAGCAGCTCTCATAGTATTGTCCTGTATTGTAATTCTCAGCTCCGTGGTTCATGCTAGAGAAACTAATGAACTGCCACTTTTTAAGAAATGCAGATAGAAAGCTAATAAATACAGTTTGAAGTAGAGGATACTTATTATTCCACTGCTTGTCCATTTTCTATCCTTATTAAAAATCATTTTATGTCATATGAAAGTCATATTCTAAAAAGTTTACAATGCATTCAAATTGAAGTCCAAATCTAGATTTTAAAGGTTTCTTAAATGCAAGAAATAAAATACTCTCAGTCTACCATTATAATTTGGGTTCGCAAATAACATTATATCATGTCTTCAATATGTAAATATCAGTACGAAGTGGCATAAACAACGCTATTTAAAAGTAAACTTTTGGACTAGCCTTGGAAAAGAAGCTACTATCATGAGGTTCAGCATGGCAAAATGCACAATGCTGCACCCTGGTCAGAGCAATCCTAGCCACAAGTACAGACTGATGGATGAATGAATTGAGAGTACCCTTGAGGAAAAGGACTTGGGGGGTTCTGGTGGATGAAAATTAGCCAACGGCACACAGCTACAGGCTGGAAAGCCAAGCATATCCCAGGCTACATTAAAAAAGAAGCAGGGCAAGTAGGTCAAAGGAAGTGAATCTCACTCTCTGCCATTTTTAGACCCCACTTGGAAAAATGCATCCAGTTCTTGGGCCTCCAGCTCAGAAAGGACTCAGAGCTGTTGAATCGGGTCCAGAGGAGGGCCAGGATGACAGTAAGAAAGCTGGAGTACAGCTCCAGTTAACAGATGCTGAAAGAGCTTTGATTTTTTCTTTTTCAGCCTGGAGAAGGTTCCAGAGAGACCTTAATGTAGCCTTTAAATAGCTTGTTCTGAAAGTAATGCCTCCTATTTATTTTCACTGCAACTACAACAAATACAAAGAGCACAATAACACTATTTGACAGAGCAAATTCTCAGCTACCTACCATTGTTTCCAATGCATTGAAGCCAACATTGAGCTCCATACACAGTTCCCTGGTTGTTATTCCCAGATTTGATTGGATGAGCTGACTGAGACGCTCTTCATTTCTTGGTGTGACAGCTGTGCATGGCCGTCCAGAACGTAGCTTGTCTTTCAGGTCACTGTCACCACTGCTGAAACGTACCACCCACCGCCTCACTGTGCTCACATCCACAGTTTGGTCTCCATAAACGTTCAGCAAGCGCCGATGAATGTCAATGGGTGCAATTTTTTCCGCATGGAGAAATCCAATTATGCACCGTTGCTTCATACGTGCTTCCATGTCAGACACCATTATGTCAGACTGCCCCTCTGCTGACATCTGTCACATGGCAACAAAATGTAACGGAATATTGGCAGGAAGGTTCAGCCTCTACTGTCAAACCACCAACATCCGCCCTAATATTGTGGGCCAATACAATAACATAGGAGGCATTACTTTCAGAGTAGCCCTCATACTTAAAGGGGTCTATAAGAATAATGGGCTTTCTACAAATGGCATGCAGTGATAGAAGTAACAGTTCTAAACTCAAAGAGAGTAGATTGAAGGACTGGAATAGGTTTATCAGAGGTGTTCAAGATCAGGTCGGATGGAGCCCTGTGCAACCTGGTCTAGTGAAAGATGTCCTTCTGGACTTCTTTTACCTTACGTGTATTTTGACCAATCTGAAGAGTCTCATCAACTTAAGCAAAGTAACTAAATGTTCATTTTTCCAATTGCCATTATGATTACACATACACATTCCATTATCTAAAATACTATCTAATATGAAAGTACACATACAAACGTCATTCTGGATTAATTTTTCACATCAATTACTGATGTTAAATTAGAGAAATGAGCATAACTTAAATAAACATTCCACTACTTGTTTATTTCCTACTTGATGCAGTAATGACATCTACTTCCAATATGTCTACTCCTTCCATTTAGCTCAAAAAATGCTGTCAAATTCTTAAGAGTACAAAACCTTTTGCACAGGGTTCGTTTGCACATCTCCGTTTTCTGACAAGCCAAAGTCAAGTACTCCATCATCTTTCTGCCCAATGGACTTGAGGCCTTGTAGAAGTATTTCTCGGAAACTTGGATACACAGGTTTCTCTTCATAGGTCAGTTGCTTCACCTTTTCCATATATTTCCTTATTTCATCTAAAGAAATGGTACCTCCAGTTAATTTCCATATGTTTCCGTACTTACACCATTAAGTATGAAAAGTTACAAATGCATTAATTATGCTGATTATTTCAAGTTGTTATTTATAAACTTATGACTTTCATCACAACAAATTTCAGAAAAAAATTAAGCACTGTAATTTAAAACAACTCCTCTTACCTGGTTTATTTTTCCCAGGAAAACATTTGTCCATCAACTCTGAAATGTTATCTCTACATCTGAAAAAAGAAATTATTCAAAATTATTTTTTCTCTCAAGTTTCAAAATGTACAGTGTTCTGACACACTTCATAAGTATGTGACTTGGACCACTGGCAGTGACAGTGTTATAGGTGTGAAACACTACTAGGCTAATCTTTGGTCTGACTTAGTACAGCTATTTTCAGGTGTGCAGGTTTGAGAACCTAACAAGTGCCACAAAGGCTATCTGAAATCTGGCAACTTTTTCTTCACCAGTGTCAATTCTTGTAGAAGTCAGCAAGTAGAAGGAAATGCTATTAAGGAAATGTTATGCAAGTAGAATGCTATTAAGGTTACTCATACCTCATGCTTCAGTACTTTTTTTTCTTAAGTGTAATTAATGGTAACATGCATACTGATAAGAATGCTTTATGCTACTACCATTGTTGTATTCTAAAGCAACAATACTGGTGGATAAATAAGCATCTTGTTTGCAGAAGACAAAAAGAGCATAACAGTACAAGTAAAATTTTATTACAAATCAAAGATACATTACACGCAATGAATAGAAGTTGAAGTGTATACAAGATCGTGTACTGAGCACAACGGAATATTCTAGAAAGTACCAAGTATTTCTGTGCTAAGATATTTTGATTTCCATTTCTGATTTCAAAAGAGGAAAATAAATAAAAAATAAAAAACCCTCACCTGATCTTTGAGTCTCTGACAAAATTTGGATCTTTCAAATTATCCTCCCATGGTAGATGGCCACTAAGCCAATGAACCATACAGTAACCTAAGATCTCCAGATCCCCACGTCTCGATGGTGCTAAACAGATACACACAGATTAAAAAAAGAATAGAATAAGAATAGCTAAAAAAAAAAAAAGAAAAACATGCAGAGTTGAACAACAGTTAAAATTTGTTTATGTGCTAAGACAACAGAAAGCCAAAGCCAACAACAAAATGCTACCAGATCTGATATTTTAAGTGCAAAAGTAAGGAAGAAAAAAAAATATTGTTCCTCCATCTGGAAGGACAAATTCATTTTCAAGTCCTTTATCAACCTCTTTCTTCTACTGAAGGATATGACAAGCTGCAGTTATCCCAATTTGGGAAGCTTTTTAAGTACCCCAATTGTGGAAAAAATTGAGCAAGCTACTGAAGTGACTGACTTGCTGTTCAAAACAATTTTTATTTCTCTTTCTCTGTAACAGTGCTGAAATATTTTATGTGGCCTGAAAACCAAATACAGGGCAGAAAGATATCAGATCACTAAGTCTCATCAAAACAAAACAAATCCCTCATATACTGGATACAAATTATACTTTAGAAGGATAAACGAGCAATTCAAGTTATTCTGTCCATGTTCAGTTTCAAACATGGAGCAAAAGTTCATCCTGAAGTAATTTTCAAAATCTGACATATGTGCAAGACACACTTTGATTCTAATTCAAAAAATTAAGAACGAAGAAAATTGATGTCTGCTAGAAATCAAGATATATTCACACACGTCATTTTAATATTCAACGTTTTTTAAATTCTTGCCTTTTGATTTTCAATGACTATAGGCACAATTATTAATATCCATATTAAAGTTCTGTTTTAACATCATCTAAAAATTAATCTATAAAGAATACTGCGCATCTCTACAAATATGAAGGAATGATAAAAGATTTCTCCCCTGAAAGCAGGACCTGCTTGCCTTACAAGATCTCATAAGCACTATTCCATTTCTACCTCGTTAATAAAAGGCAGGACACTAAATATCTTAATCATCCTCATAAATTAAGGGAATCTATTTAAGAAAGCTGCATTAAAAACTACAGAAAACTACTTTCAAAGCAAACATAAGCTTAGAAAAAGCAGTCTGTTCATATAGCCCACAAAGAATTTCTAACAGCTTCAGAAACCTGGTCATTTAAAAACAATGCAGCAAAGTCTTAGGTATTTATTTTTAAAAGGATGCACAAATGTTTATCACTGAGAAAAAAGTTGTATATCCTTACCCACACCCTTATGTGCATCTATACTGGTATACTCAATAGTTCCATCATGACACCTTTTAGGATCTTCCTTATACGCTTTGTGAACTCCTTCGGGACAGTATCGGTAGGCAAGCCCATAATCCACCAAATACACCTAGTAATTTCCACAAAGAATTCCAAGGTTAAAGAATTACAAATATACACAAAAAATAAATGTAAATCCCAACTGCTCCCCGTTCTTAAAAAGATGCAATAATTATGTTTTTTTCATTTAAGCAGTGCTCATTTTATTGAAATCACAACATATAATTTAAACTATATATCATTTCTTTTTCCCCCCATACTGCAGTGTTCGACCTAATAATCATTTCTTGCCAATGAAAATGAAAAGCACAGCAAACAGTCACTTATAACCGACAAGCTTAATTTCAAATAAAAAAAACTCTACCACATCTCAGCATCCAGAGTTATTCTGTCTCTCACTTACTGTCCTACCTCCTTTTAAGTCAGCTGCCCCATTTAAACAATACTGACTGCTATACACCTCTCAACATATCCCTCACTGACACCAGTTACTTTAAGAGAACTTATATTATTTATTACATGAGTTAAAATTTGGGTAAGAAGATACAAACATCTCTGAAATTCTAATATGTGTTTTTGGAATAGTGAAAAAAGTTATAAATGCAGAAAAATGAGACGTCTGTAAATCAAGTGGAACAATCAGCACTTTAAAGACCAATTTTTCCAACTAACAGAACACTTATCTGATGGATTCCTTGAACAAAGGAACAAAGTAACAATGCAGACAGGCAAACATAATTTACTGGTGTGCTATATAATTTTAAGCTTCCACCTGCAAATACCTATTTGAGAGTCAATTTTTTTTTTAATCTTGAGAGCTTCTCTAGATTATTATTTAGGGCAAACAGTCAATTTGATAACTGTCCAGCAAACTGCATTAAAAAATCGTAGAATATTAACTAGATATAAATGTCAAGCAGAAATAATGTTACTATATACATTCTTAAAAATGAGCTTCTGCTAGATTTCACCGGTTCAAAGCACTTCCATGTGTTGTCAAACAGAAGGTTTAAAACATGAGGAATAAAATGCATCAGAAATACCTGATTAGGGTTCTTGTAACTCTGAAGAAGGTTTGAGGCCTTGATGTCTCCATGCACATATTCGTGCTCATGGATGTATTCCAGAATATCAAGCTAACAAAACAAAACAGTAATATAAATGCAATGCAGTACCCAGCTCCACCCAGCAGAGGACCTGTACTCAGCACAAAAAAGTGATCTAACTGACAGAGCTACACAAGGAAGCCAGATTATATAAAAAAAAAAAAGAATACAAAAAGAAAGTCCTTTTTAACTTACTATTCTCAAGCCTAATTGAAGTACGGTTTTATGAGCAAATCGCTTTGCATTCTCCTCATACACCTTCTGAAGATCTCTGCCAAAACGGTCCATTATCATAAACCGATAGCTAAATGCAAGGGAAAAAACAGCACAGTTAATGAATTGCTCTGTATAAAGTAGACTATGTGTTAATCATACAAATAACTGAATGACAGCATCTGAAAAGATAAGCTGCAGGTTCACAGAAAGCAAATTTATAGGAAAAACTTTTTTCTTTCATAAAGCGATATATCAATTAGTAACTTTTCTGCCTGAGGTTGTCAAGTCTGTCTACTCAAAAGAACAGTGCCTGTCCTTATGCCTGGCTGGTTACACAACACCATACTCGCACAGGAAAATACTGCAATTCACCACAGTACAACCCAGCACCAATTACTTACAGAAATTTTTTTGGCTGTCTAAAACACCGAGTGACTAAATAAAGTTACTTTAAAGAGTTAGTTTCTTGGAATCTATTACAACCTTCCTTTGTACTACAAAAAATGCCTCATTTGCCAAAGGTATCCTGACATTCCCCACTACAGCCGAAGTGGTTAATGTAAGAGCTCACAGTAACCATACAAAAGAGTCTCACATATTCAACTGGGAATAAAATCAGAAATTTACTCCAAAAAATAGTTACATTTACTTTTGCCTTTCAAAACGAATGTAATTTTTTACATAAGATAAAGTCTAACACACTGTCAGAGAACTAGTAAAACTTCTTTGTGGCATAGCTATAGAAAAAAAGTCCACTAGGAAGCCAGGTTTTATGAAGAGGCAATATCGTTCAATAGCAAGTAATAAAAACTCTTTGTAACAAAAGAATACAAAAATTATTCCTAAATAATTTTAGTCTTAGTAACCACAGATATATAACAATTTTTATTTTAATTCACTTATGAAAAACTTCTAATTCACATACACATATATGTAGCTTTATTGTTTCCAGCAGTATTTGAGACAAAAGAAAACTAGTATACACAAATGAATAAAAAACAGTATAAAGTGTGTCTATTCATCTATTCCTAATACACACCCTGTTATATGATTTTTTACTATAGAAGTGAACAATATGAAGATAAGTGAAAAGCACATCATAAACCAAATTAGGTTAAAACATATGGTGAGTGTTGATAAAATAAATCCTAGTATACGCCAACAAAAGATATAGTCACCTGTTTCCACTTTTTTCATGCAAGCCAGAACCCCAATATCTTGGTACACCTAAATATTTCAGTTTATGGGACTTAGTCCACTTCTGAACTGAAAATACAAATAAAGGTAAATTCATGAATTTACATCAAAAGGATTTACATAGAAGGAGGGTACTTGTCACTTTCAGTTTCTGTATACATGAGAGCTGCTTATTTTATGCATACTACTACGCCAGTTGTACTGGAAATTAAATAATGCATCATTTACAGGGACAGAGATACAACTAAGGTTTCAATTTAGACAGTGCCACTGACACAATTATAACTAATGTATTAATAGACCCTCTAGTCTTACTACATGCCTGAATATCTAAGATTGTATGTCCATACGTTTTTAATCATTAAAAATCATTTTGAAAACTATATAAAGACAATTTTAAAGATCAACATTATTCTTATACACTCTATTATCCTAAATGCTTGTAGTTCACTAATAACATTTTAATAGACTGCTTACTTTCATCTGGCTTAGCAGCTCGCATGTAGAACTTTAACTCAGTAAAAAGAGGTCCATTCTGGCTGGGTTCCTTTAAGACAATTTAAAATTAGTTAAAAAATTTCTGTAATTATTAGGCATTAACACTAATAGCTAAAAAAAAAAAATTAACTTCCCCCTCTAAAAGCATATAAATGACAAATTCAATAGATTTTTTTTTATATAGTAAGATTGGTCTAAAAAGTTATTTTTATTACAAACTGTTTAACAGTAAAGGTACCAAAAAAATTCCTTCCCATAACAAGGAAGAATAACAAAAAAAATAACAACTGAAACATATAGAAATATTACCAGTAATTGGCAATAACAGTTTAGGAATAAACATTAAGCAACATTTATTATCTCAGATTTTCCAAATTAACGTTGGTTTGCCACAGCTGCAGTACTCATTAGTGAGCTTAAATAACATCTGAAACAATTGGAAGGAAAAATCTCCATAAAAGTTAAATTCTTGTTGAACATAAGGTATTTTGCTCCCTTCATACCTCACTTGATCATGGTAAAAATTGCATAAGATTTCTTAAGTTCTCTCTAACTGAAGAGGCACACTTACTTTGACTTTAGCTTAAACGCAAGGTAGACACTTATGCAATGAATTTGAGTTTAATCTTCCTTGGATAAGCTACGGCAGCTGCGTATTACAAGTGAAGTGCAAGAGAGAAATTGGTCTGAAAACACCAAAGCTTTGAAATACTGCAAGAATTGCAGGTATCTAAGTACCTTAACTACACATTTTCAGAAGTTAGTGAAGAAGAAAAAAGTGAAATCAACACTTGCACTTTCTAAGTGACTGATTTTCAGATAAGCTTCAGCAACTTATGTTAGTCCGGCTACTCACTGATGTCCAAACTCATTCCTTCTCAGTTAGAACATTTGATATTACAAAATGAACAAGAAAACAAGGTGTGTGATTACCAGCAATAACAACCAGAAATCACATGACATAAACAAGATATATAACATTGATCTTAAATGGTTAAAACCATAATTTTTAAATGCAGATGCAGCAATCCAGAAAATCATTAAATGCCAGACTTCACCACAGCAACTAAAGGTTTACTACTGTCTAACACTAACAAATAATGAAAGAGATCAAACACACTGGTGAACAAGGCCTTTAACATGCATCTTATTTATTGGTTTACAGGTAAAGTAGGAAAATCAGTCACAATTAGACCACATATCAAGTCTAGTCACAAATCCAAGACCTGGACACAATTAAAAAGCCTGTCTCCATTTCACTTTCTGCAGCAGCACTGCCCTCATAAACAGAGGAACCAAGACAGACATTTTTTGGCCCCTCCTTCAAGCTTTAGACCTGAGCCATGAACTCAAAAAAAACCAATTCAACCTACTGATATATGCACAGAAACTTTGGAGCATGCATAACTACTTTCATTTATTTATCTTCTATGGATACTTATCAGTTATAAACAGTTTACATACAATGGAGAAGAGTTAAACATTTGAATTCCTTTATTTCGGTTGTCTTGGATGAACAATACTGGACCCATGTGCTTGTTTCCACATAGCATATTCAATTAATACTCTTAATTAGAACAAAGTCTACATATGATTTGAAGAATGCTATTGCTACTAAAATACAGTGAAAAACTGTAGGTGTTAAAAATTCTTAAAATAGTTATCTTTAAATAAATCATCAAAAAATCATGCCTCTGCTGAAAAAAAAATGTCTCTAGTCAGAGCAAATGCTGAAAATTTGGAATCTTGTCCTACTTGAGGAAATTATTTACTCATAAAACAGACATTCACGCTGACTATTACACTGTTTCCTATAACATCGTTAGGTCCACGTAAAGACAAATAAATACATATTAAAAGAGCTCAGATCTGCCATATCCCACTATCTGCCATACTACTCATCTTACAACACACTAAGACCAGAAAACCTTCAAATACAGACTTCTACAACTTACGCCCACAGTCACTCTAAACACCCTACTTAAGAACTGAAATTAAGCTCTAATTAGAAAAGTTACAATGGAAGAGATTACGGAGAACAAGTCAAAACTCAAATTTCTTCAGGTAGTATTTTAAGAATTCCAATCTCCGTAAGTCAGCAATTTAACAGTGTTATTAAACTCTGCATCCACTCCTGAACAATGACATCTGAAAGGTCCACATGTTTAAACAGCATTTCTTTTGAAATAAAAGCTGTAATTCATTTTGTACTGCTCAGACATCAATACTATGAGGATATGTCAAAGACTAAGCCAATTTCCATCCCGCTTTAATAGCTTAATTTGAAGAACATTATTACAGAAGCACATATTTGGTTAAACACTAATAATTGCTCAAAGCTGTTAACCACTCTGCTTTGGATCAACTAGGAATTACAGACCCTTACCCATAGCCATGCTATAGTAGATTGTAGACGCATAATATGTTATGTCTCATTTGTGAGGGCAGCACAAAACTGGGCTACTCTTTATTGCCACCAACACAAAACTATAAAACACAAATTAAAATCAAGTGGTCATTGGGGAGATTAGAAATGGGGGTATTTACAAATCTCTGTTAACAAACTGCATCTAGCATAAAAATCAAACCAGAAATTATCACAACTCTTCTAA
The DNA here is from genome assembly GCA_013399175.1 of Odontophorus gujanensis. Lineage (NCBI taxonomy): Eukaryota > Metazoa > Chordata > Aves > Galliformes > Odontophoridae > Odontophorus > Odontophorus gujanensis. The sequence continues at coordinate 331,105 of VXAB01004856.1, forward strand.
TTATCAGATCCCAAAGTGGAGGGAAGAAAAGCAAATGAACAGGTTTGAACCTCGGGGAAAGAAGGTGTCAGCAAATATGCACAACATAACATATGCTATAACAAGCAAGTCAAACTGGTTCTCTACTCAGTTCCAACTGTCAAAACTCAGCATGAGCCTGGCATCTGGGGTGACTCCCACTCAGAGGCAAACCACTGCTGATAACTTGAGTGTCTGCCCCTTGGAGAAGAATAGCCAGTTCTTACAGAATGGACACTCCTTTCTTTGACAGTGCAGGCTGGACATGTAGAAGCTGGGACAGCACCATGCAACAGCTCAGGAGTTTCCAGCGCCCAACCACCCTCCAGCGAACAACCTTTGCCTAACCCCAGCTAGCCCTGCCCTGACGCAGCTCCATGCCATTCCCTCAGGCCCTGCTGCTGTCAAAGAGAGCAGAGCTCAGCACTGCCTCCCTGCTCCCTGTGAGGAGCTGCAGGCCGCCATGAGGCCTCCCCTCAGCTCCTCAGCTCTGGGCTGAACACATCAAGAGACCTCAGCTGCTCCTCATACATCTTTCCCTCTAGACCTTTCACCATATTTGTAGCCCACCTTGGGACACCGAAAGCGCTGTAGTTTGACGTCTGCATTGTATGTGGTGCTTTTTTTATTTCCTTAAATAAGTTACAACATTTCAGAAAGAGTCGCCACTTGGGTGCCAAGAAAAGTACCCTACAATTTTCCTTGTCATCAACTTATATAAATATCACGATTAAAGGCAAATAATAACTAAAGTATATTTTATTTTAAATTAACGCCATATTTTAATTTTGGGGGAAAAAAAGTTAGGAATATTTACATATTTGGAAGTGGCAAGCTATCACAGTAAAGCATTTCAGATGAAACTGCCACACTTCTGAACTGTGCTTCTTTTCAAACTGAGAAGTTCCTGCAGAGCTTTCTGACATTTACTTTCGTCATAGGGGCAAAAACTACCAAGACTGTAGACCCACACCATTTATTATGTCCATTCCCACATTTTGGGTTTTTTTTCCACACTGATTTGAAAAAAGCTATTTTATAATAGCAGGATCGATACAAAATAATCCAACAAAATAGAAGAAAAAATAATTTATATATTTACCTTAGGAAAACAGTATTATAATTACATCAAGTTAAATAAGTCTCCTGTTAGTTCAATATTAAACAAAAGAAAATTTTATCTAATAAGAAGGACTTGCTGATTTACTTCAGCAGGTTAAAATACAAGCTACCAACCAACACTGCTGTTTCCTCTATCTGATCACTAGGTTCAAAAATTATGCCTCCATATCATGTTAATTCACTAGAAAACAGAATACGTATGTGTTTTATGATAAAGTGTTTAAACAACTTTATATCTGTGGGGACACTGGGAATCAACGTTTTGCTGTTTCCACTCCCAAGCCATCTGTCAGCTTACCAACATCCAGTGAGCAACAGTTCACACAGACTCATTCTTGAATCACAAAAATTGTCCAAAAGCTATCCAGATTTGGGGCTTTTTTTTTTTTCATATTTGGGCTATTTATAATATGCAGCAAACAAAACAGGATCTGACCCATTTCATGAACTCTTCTCAACTCTGTTGATGTCTTACTGTTTTCCTCCTATAAACAAGAATTCCATATCTCAGAATTCCTCTGCATCACCACATTTCTGATTTAGACTTAAAGCACATTTCAACAACACATTGTGAAACTATTATTTTTAGTGAGAAGATGTTTGTTTCAGAATAACGTGTAATTTAAAACATTTTCAGTGTGTGAAGTAAAGATTCAAATGCTCTCTTACCACTTTTACAACATAAGGTGCACCACTGCCAACTGACTTCGAAGAATTAACATCAGCTGTTAAAAAGAAAGGGTTTATTAGTTATACGAGAGGAAGCTGTCACAAAACATGTACTTATTTGCTACGCAGGAAGAAATGACTGAGCAATTAAGTACTGACATAAGCACGTATCAGTACCTTAGACTTTGGCAAGAGAACTACTATATAAGGCAAGACTATTTTGTATGGACACGGTCTCACATTCTCCCTTCTATTTGAGAACAGGCCATTTACTAAACAAAGGCATTCTTCATCTATTATTTAAAAACCTTTTCCCAGTCAATAGCATTTCCTTCATTTTCTAGGACTTTGATGAACACAGAGTCGAGGGCATAAATACAAAAATAACATTCTTTCTAATTCTGTCATGTTACATATCCAAAAGTGACTGTTGGCACAAAGCAGCTGATAGCTGTCACAAAGGGGAAACAGGTATGAAAGATATTAAGTTAGGCAAGTATCAAACACGGAAGGAGTCAAGAGCACAGTTTTGTGCAAATCATAATTAAGCAAACACTGGGCAGCCTTTGGCTTGAACAGTGCAGGCGTTCTTAACACAAGGATCTACATAACTTGAGTGAGCTGTAACTCCAGTCTCTGTGAATTTAGTAGCTCAGTGAGCAAGGCTAAGTAAGCGGAAGGCTTCTTTGGCAAGAAAACATCTACTAGTTCTGTTTTATCTCTTAATCCACTTAAGCTACATTCTGTTCATTCAGATGCTAAGTAATAATGCACCTTGTTTTAAATTAGCATGAATTGGGTGCAATCTTATTGTAAAGAGTGAAGATGTTTAGGGGAAGGTTTGTTAACAGGATCACCTACATTTTATCTCCCTTCAGAATTCTTCGAAAAATGACTAAGAGCAAAACAAGGTCTTTTGATTCCCTGAGTTATCCTCAAGAACTCTTTTCCCTATTCATCTGTTCAAAAACCAGACTAATTACAGAACACTCTTCATCAAAAGTTTACACTGAATTCAATAAACAACATTGTAAAACAGGGTTTGTGGTGATGCTTTAAACAGCAAGGTCCAACTCTACAATCTGTTCCAAACATCGAGTACTTGATAAAGTATCCAACTCCCATCAGGAGTTTACAATGCAGTGAAGAAGCCAGAAGCCATGCTATCAGTAGTGTCCACAGAACATGCATAGGAGGTTTCAGTTCATGAGACAAGTACACCCACATAAGTATCATTTTTTCCAGCCTGACCAAAAGTCTATAATAATACTGAATATTCAACTATCTTTTCACTGCTAAAAAAAAAATGGAACCATTTAAAACTCAGTGTTTACAATGTCCATTTCCCCACCCTTGTCAATTTTTCCAAGAATATGAACCAAGCCATGCTTCTAGCCAAAAAGATAAGTTGAAGACACTCTGAGTTTCTAACTTAGGGTCTTATTTATTGTACTAAACAAGCACAAATATCTCACTCTAAAGCAATACCAAAGACCAACAGACTTACCAAGGTATAGGCGTCCAAAGCCTCCTTGCCCTATAGGAACACCTAATTTCCATTCTTTTCTTGATGTGTCTGTTAGAACTTCCCCCACAGCAAACACTTCAGCAAGTTTCCTTTTTGCAGGGGCCTTTTTTCCAGCAGTCTTCTTAATATATGGCATTTTCACTGCAGAGGGGGAGGAGGAATGAATGGAAGGAAAAACAGAAAAAAGCAAGGATTATGTGCTGACAAGAATTATTTTCATGTTATTTCTTGTGACAGTGCTCTATGCTTGTTTTTGCTTCTGCTAGCTTTCTATGTAGATTGTTTAATTTGTTACTATGACTATGCTTTAAAAGAATACAGTTAGTAATTTCATTTGCATGAATCCTGAACAAAAACAACAAATTTCTCCAGGCTTCAGAAAAAGAAAATTGGAAAGCAAAAATCTTCACGAGAAACCTATTAGAAGACACTATATAATAAATAAACCTCAGAATCCATCATACTAAACTGATCACAACTGATTGTAATTTTGAACTTAGAAAAAAGTAAACTAAGGAAACAAAGCTCATCAGTTTTCCCAGAGTTTAACATGTTTCTTCACTAAGCAACAGACAGTCCACGTTTTCAGTAATAATAGGGAAAGGTATCAACATTTACACAACAAACAAACAAACCAGTAATATCAACACTTCTCAGAGATTCATTCTATCTGTAAGAAAATATCAGAAAAATAGTCATTTAAACGGTTAATTGTGTTTTTCTCCAATATAACTGCAAGCAACAGGAGTGAATCTACTTATCATTCACAGGACAGTACTTCATAGATCACCAAGAAGCTAGTACCTAACTACACATCTGGAAACTACAGATGTAAAATTAACGTTGTTGCAACTTCCCAATGTCAGGTTCCAGATAAGCAGCACTTCTAGAAGTAAAGTAACAGCTCGTTGGAATGAACAAGGCAAAGCAGACCTCACTGCAAGCAAAACATGTTTGGCCTTTTTCACAAAGCTTTGAGTCAGAAAAAAACTTGCTGAATGCACAGGCACAACAAGGTAGGGTGTGTACTAACTCTATTTACTTGAAAGTACTTTTATTTATTATTACAAAAACATGATCTTTCCAACTACCTTATGAAAATGAAAGGTGTGCAAAGAGCTCCAGTCATTTCATAAAAGATGAAGCTCTGACTGTTGGGATTTTCATTTGATTTTGTTTATGAAAGCAGGAAGGAATGTTAATACACAATTCAGGAAACTTCTGGATAGAAAAGTCTATCTTCATTAATTTCCCTCATTAGTTTAGCTAATCAATGCTACAGCCCCTAAGGTAAATGCATTTCTTAACAACAGTTTTCCTATTTTAGTTCTATTAAATTTCTTACGGTATCCTAAAGAACTTCTTTTAGTTTTCCAAATAAAGAACATCACATAATTGTAGCAGCTGTTCTGAAAGTGTTACACCCTCTAAAAGGTTCTTCTCTCACCTATTAATACATTCAGGAACTTTCCTTCCCCAAGTAATGCCTGTCATCTAATATCCAAAGTGAACAGCCCATGCCAAATTCTCTTATGTTGAATACAAGAACAGCTCTCAAATTTCCTGAAATGCTATTTGAATCTGCACTCTGCAGATGCTGCAGCCATTCAACATAGAAATAAAATGAAAAGGTACATGATTTCATACCAAAGAAATGTCTTGGTTTTTCAGGGTCCTTTTTAATCTGAGAATTTTCTGTCATAGAGCCACATCTGAATACCTACACAGATTAAACGAGTAACTGCAACAAAGCAGAATTATGAAACATCCACATCACAGGAAGAGACTGCTATTTACTGATACCTACACTGCACTTGCTTCCTCATCACAGGACGTTTTAATTCAGCATCACTTTACCACATTTCCATTTATCTGAATACAGTAACATCCTTCCCTATAGTCAAGAAATAACTTCGACATTCTACACTTAAAATTTGGGACTAACTTTGCTCATAATTTCACCCATATCCTGTTGTCTCTATGTTGTTTTTTTTTCCATTTCCAATGGGATATATAGCATACTGTTGTCAAGGAAGATTCTCCCTCCAGCTTTTCTACAGAATAAAAACAATGAGACTTCCAAGCATCAGATGCAAGTTCAGCTAAGACCATGAAAATGGGAAAGTGATACAAAGCACCAAAAAAAACAGAATGGCAATGCACTGACACCAGCCAGCAAGGTCAGCAGCTTCTCAGGGCATCCACATCAGGAAAGAAAAGACTATCAGAAGGCACTGACTGAAGCCATTAAAGGAGGTAATAGGAAAACAAAAATTTTGGAACTCTGGGACTGACACGGGTAAGGAAAAAAAAGTGCAAAAATCAGCAGTAACCCAATGGACTCAGATACACATCAAGACTGTGATCACTATAATATTCTACAAGGTAGAAAAAAAGCACACGAGGTGAGTAAATAGGTCTCAAGATAACAATTTGAGAGATATGAAGAGGACATAAAGAGGAGTGGAGAGACTGCAACATGACTTCAGAGTTGCTACAAATAATTCCAGAGAGACTTGGATAGATGTAATTAGGGTGCCTGAATGCTGGACAGACACTGTACAGTAAAAGCAAAATTCACAGCATCTTCTTCAGTAAAGCTAGCAAGCCAGCCAAACAAAAGTTTTGATGCATTTAGTATCCTTGACTTGCACAGTTGATAGTGGATTCCCTTTAAAGAGAATTAAGCTCACTTGAAGTAGGTATTAAGGAAGAATCTGGCAATTCTCTTTTTGGTTACTGTCATTCAATGCAGTCAGTAATTCTAAGCCTGAAAGTATTTAGTTAAAAAAAAAAATTAACAATGACTTCCCTTTACCCATAAAAACAAAAATTGAAAATGGACATAAGTTTGAGCATCCCCAGCTGGGATCTCTGCCCTTAACAAATACACTAGATACACATACATGGTTTCTTGGCTGTCTATATTCATATCCATCTGTTCGGATGGCAGTGTGCCTACTTACAAGTTGGTCAAACTATCAGTAGGCCACAGGTGCCAAACACTGATCACTTTCAATGGGCAGCATCCACAAGACTATGAAAGCACTCTTCTTAAAAAAATAATAATTAAAAAATCTGTTATCCATGGGAATGTTTAAGCAACGACCACACGTTTATTTGGATAAATCAATTCAAAGATACTCAAGAAAGACCTTTAGACTGCAAAACCTTTCTACATTAAAGTACAAAGTGAAAAAAAATGAAATTACTAGCAAAAAACTAAAAATAAAAAACAGATTGAGATTGCAGTACAAATTCTGCCATTCCACGTGTTCTTCCGCTCACAAAACAGCAAACATGAGGGGTTTGTCAGGAAATTTATGAACCTGCAAACCTAACGTAGAACTGCCCACTTGCTTTCAACAGCTGGAATACAGACATCTACTTTTCCCTAAAATCATCTTTTAAATTACTTTTTTTTTTAAAATTACCTTTACTTTTCCTGCATCTCAATCACTCCTCCCCACCAGTAAATGGAAATATTTTCCATTTAAGGGGCATTGTGAAGTTCAGTTCATCAGTGCCAGCAACCACCTGAATTCCCTGGAAGGAGTGCCACAGACATCAAGTATTATACTAGCAGACAAGCATCAAATAGATAGAACCCTACTTAGCTAAGGTACCTGATAAGAACAACTTTCAAGGTGTGTGACTGTAAACAGCAACATTTTATGGAGTTACACTACGTTCCAGACAGACCTGACTTCTAACAAACGTAAACAGTTGAAAGATTCTCAGTAACATGAAGGCTATTTTTTCTTCTTCTGCCTAATAAAGCATGTTGGAAGAAGTTAAGAATAAACTCTGCTTGAGCTATGCAGTCAATTTTGTAGCAGTAGTGCCATTAGTACTGTTAATTTTACAAATGTTGTCTGCAGCAATTGCAGTAATTGAACTCTTAGAGGAAACACAAATAGCCACTTCCCAGTTTGCATCGGCGTCCACTCTCAATGAAACTTCGTAATTAACATAAATCAGATTATTTTGATGGACATATTTCTGCTGTGTGGCAATTCAGACTGGTTTCTGCCTGATCCTCCTGCCATTTTTATGGCTGTTGATCCCAACAGGGCCCATTTTCACTCTCAGCAGTGAGAAAGCATGCTGGTGACCTGTGCTTCCATTCACCTTTAACGTCTGTTATTAACAGTGCTCATTAGTCATGGCAAGGCTTCTAGGTCTGCCTGCAAAAAAGGAAACAGGCAACCTAACTGCAGGATTATCCTTAGAACTAAGGGTACACAAAGAAGGTACCAGTCTTCTGACACAGAAATAACTACAGGAAGTCCCACAAAAGTTTTTATATTATTGTTAATGATACAATAGGCCTATGCATCCCCATGAAATCAAAAAAAAAAAAAACAAAAAACAAAAAAAAAACAAAAAAAAAAAAAAAAAAACAAAAAAAAGGTCTTCAGTTGAAGTTGAAAATCAAAGAAGGTAACCAAGTTAGACATGTCTGCCATTGTGTAAAGAAATGTAAAGAGCAAGACATAGGAAATGAAAACCACAACCACTGCCAGAACCAGCTTAATCCAGTTATCACACAACTATCCCAATCCTAAAGCCAACAATTAGTGACTTGGGGTTTTGTAAGTAAGGGGAATGCTACACAGATCACTATGAAAGTAATGTCTCCTATTTATTTCCATGGAAACTTCAACAGACACGATGAGCACAGCACCACTCATTTCGAGATCGAGCAAATGCTCAGTTCTAAAGGACTGTTTTCCAGTGAGTTTCTGCCAGCAGTGAACAAGAGCCTGCACGCCACACTGCCAGCAGAAGTGACCCACTGCTTCCACTGCAGAAACACACTACCCACAGCTTCGTGGCGGCGTTCAGCGAACGTGAGCGAACCCCGCCTTGTCCCGCTCTCTCCACCCCTCGGGCCCGGCTTTGCTGCCCCGGAAGGAGCGGCGGAGGGCCCGCACCGCGCCAACTCCACCAGAGAGGGAACGGCGGAGAACGCGGGGCAGGCCGAAAGAGAAGCGAAAAGCCGCCCCGGGGCTCGCAGCCTAAAGGAAGGAAAAAGATAACACAGCAGCCCCAAAAGCAGCAGCCGCCGCTCCCACTACCTCCTCCACACGCCGGGCCCGGCCGCCGCTCCTCCCGCGCCGTCTGAAATTCCCGCACTGCCCGCGGTTCTACGGTGGCACGCCCGCCCCCGAGCCCGCGTCCCAGCATCGCTCGCTCCTATTGGCTGCTGCCGCCCGCCCCCGAGCCCGCCTCCCAGCATTGCTCGCTTCTATTGGCTGCTGTCGCCCGCCTTGTCCGCCCAGTCTGGTGCGCGGGGGATGCTGGGAGGTGTAGTCCGTGAGCGGGCTGCGCTCGCTGCTCTTCTGTCAGGCTGATGCTGTGAGACGATGACCTTAACAGCAGACAGTGTGGGACGGTTGCTGGAGAGGATCAAGCAGCACATCAGCCCAGAGCAACCCTTGGCAGCCATCTCTGTGGTCCTCTGTAACAGAGGGGCTGAACGAGAGGGAGTCATCCATGACCCCATGCTCACTTCAGACTGCTCTGTTTTCCCAGCTTGACCCCATTTCTCACATCCAAGTCAAATCACAAAGTGTTGGTTTACCCAGTGATGCTGACCCACTTGACAGCTGCTGTTCTTTGGCTACAAATTCATGCATTCCCACACCTGGTCTGCCAAGCTGTGTAGCTTGAAACAGGCACAGAATATGCTTAGAGGCATTCCCAAAAGGGGATTCAGAGGATGAGGCAGAAAATAAAAGGACACGACCACGACCTCCACATGGTGCAGTCTTAGTGCATAAAGTTTAAAACCAAGCTATCATTCCACGGTACATTAAGCATGATAATACAGAGAAGATTCCTTTGAAAGCCTAGGCTATATTAGGAATGATAGAAATCTGGACTAGTGGTCCTGCAGACATCAAGAATTTGAGCTGTTCTGAATATGGCAGTGCCAAAAAGTCTGCTCAGGAGATGTAGAAGATGCTGCTACCACACACGCCTGGAGAATACTGAGACAGGATCTTATCAAAACTTTGGCTGATGGGTGTCAGGTGGATGGGGCCAGGCTCTTTTCAGTGGTGAGCAGTAACAGGACAAGAGGCAATGGGCATGAACGGGAACACAAGATATTCCATCTGAACATGAGAAAGAACTTTTTTACTTTGAGGGTGACAGAACACTGGAACGAGATTCCCAGAGAGGTTGTGGACTTCTCTGGAGGTGTTCAAAACCCACCCAGACATTTTTATGTGGAACCTTATTTAGCGGGAAGGTTGGACTAGATGATTTCCAGAGGTCCCTTCCAATCACCTTCTGTGATTCTGTGACAGTATTTCAGTCAAAGAACCATCCTTTCTAGTTAATATCAGGACTACTGAGCTCATCAAACATTTGAAGATGCCAATATGGAAAATAAAATGAAAAATCTAATAAATATTCAAATTCTACTCACTAATCCTATTTTAATTTAATACAAGTTAGTGTTCTAGTTCCAAAACAAAATTATCAGAACTACAGAGAAAAGCTGATCTTCAGAATGACATTCTGAAAACAGTCTTAAGAACAAGGCCATAGAGACCTAAAATAATTTATGTTATCCCATCTGAAGTTGGTCCAGAAAACTTTCTCACATGAAAAGAGAAGCCTAGACCTCACTCTGCCTCTGATTTTTCCCTGTTTGGCCAGAAAAATCAGTTCAGTTTTAAGCCAAAGCTACAGATATGATTCATAAATCCTGTTTCTTTTTATCGAAACCATCTGAACAGAGACTTTTCATATATTATGCTTCCATGCACTAAATGGTTGGGCTTTTGTTTAGCCAGTGTGAATGCATTTGCTTAAATACTGCTATAGCTGGAGATTCTTCAAGAGTTAACTGAATCTAAAGTGGTCACCACTTTTCTTGGATGACCACTACATACTATTAATTTTTTTACTAGGTTTCAGAAAAAGCAGGTATTGACCAAACTATCATAACATAGTATGGGTTTCTCATTATCATCCTTCGCTGTAATGTGTAGTAAGAGGATTCCTGGAATGCACTGACTACAACTTTCAAGTGTGCTTTAAAAATTATCTTAGATTTGGTAATTGTGTTCGATTCTTCTCCACAAAAGGGTGTTCATTCAATAAAAGATCTCTAATCTTAAGCAAAATGAGCAATCTAATGTATGTGTGCACTGCAAGTACAGCAGTTAAAGGTTCAAATGCACCTTTAGAATAGTGTTAAATATCCAATATATATTGGACTATATTATATAAGCAGTTGGATACTTTAGCCATGAAAGATAAAGAATCACATCTCAAATACGGTTTTACAAGAGTGTCTGTAGCATGAATTCTTCTAAGCTGGCATCTCATAAAGTAACCAGGTTGATTAACTTTGACAGTTTTCGGAAGGTTGATGAATCTCCAGAGTAAGGTTTCTCTCAAATGGCTATTCTTTCAGGAGAACTACATGTACTCATCAGTTCTAAAAGAAATGTGAGTTACGTTTCCACATTCCCATTACAGGGAGAAATTTAGGACTGTTCCTGCAGTGGACTCAAAATCCTCAGTTAATTGCACAACTGATACAGACTTCATAGATTCATTCTACAGTAAGAAAACAGAGAATTTTAGGCAATGTTAAATAAAAGTCTAGCTCATGTGTCTTAAGTTGTTTCGGTGCTTTCTCACAAAGCTGTATAGAATGCAATATAGGAATGCAAGGATATGGCGGTTCCAGGAAAAACACCAAATAAGAAAATGACAATTGTCTGCAGCTAGTGAGAGCTAGAGAGATACACTATTTACACTTCAGTGAGGCCGATTTCTGCTTTATTGTAGCTCTTGTCAGGCTGTGATTCATGGACCATAGGTCTTCAAGAAGGGCATATTGGAGTAAAAGATGCACGCATGCATTTCCACATACAAACACAATTATGCAAGCTACAATCCAGAAATGTAAAAATATTTCCAGTAAATATTCTTCTTGAAAATTTTTGCCATAAAACCTCAAAATTGTTGTTCATGTCTTTATAAAAAGACAAAGTGACTTTTGGATTTAAAAAGTTATTAAACGGCACAATAGAATTTGTACTTGATGTTGTTCACATTTCTTCATGTGGGTTTGAGGAGCACAGACAAGAGTTTTTAAAAATCGCTATGATATTTGCTTCAAATTACAATATTTCTGAAGCATTAGCCCAAAAATATTCTGCTAAAAATATGGGTAGATGTCACAAACCGTTTCAGAAGAAACATTGGCATGATTAATTACTAAGAAGCGGATCCTGACTCAGTAGTCTTCCTTGTATTGCCATCCACCACAGTGCACAAAGAATTATGCTTCCAATCACATCAAAGTGTAATCTTGTGTGTGACTATACTGACACCAGAAAAGAATGTGGTTACTGCAAATTTATTTCCTTTTTTTCTCTCATTCACATTTCACAGTATTTTCCTTTGTGGAAAGACATGTAAAAATAAAACAAAAGGTGTGGGTTTTTTTGCTTTAATGTACCTTTATTAATCTTTGAAAGGGTAGTTGCTGTTTCCTAAGAGTACCAGCACAACACTCCAGAGTTGTCTTTGTTCATCCATTAATATACATACTAAGAGCACCTAAGGAGATCTGCCTGGTTACCTCAGAGCGATGTATATTTTAGCAGAGAGGTACATCCTACTGTGTGGAGCACTATTAAAAGTTAGTTGGAAATAAAATTGATTTTAACAGGTTTAAAACCTTTCCAGTTATCTTTACAAGTTGAACTAATGTTTGCACTTGATTAGATAGGCGTTTAAATTTTTGTTTATGAATTCCTTGAGAATGCAGTGAAGAAGAAACCAGAGAGAGTCAGCTGTAACTTTTATATTCAATCCATTTGAAGAGAAAACTCATTTGATCAATAAATATACCACTATCTAAATTATTCTATGAGAGAGAGGGCTGACACCTATGTTTTTCTCATTCAAGAAAGGTAAGACAGAATTTAATAAAGCAAATACCTATTTATCCCCAATTAAAAAAATGAAGAATCAAACGTAGAGATGCTGGTTGAAGTTTGTTTAGCTTGATGCAACAAAGGAAATTTTTAATAAATGCCAAAGTCCTGGATTTCCTGACTCCCAGTTCAGTATTACAAATTACAAGGCCTTTCTTAATTACACTGTTGAAAACATTAAGATCAAAACATCAAAATTAAGATGCAGAGGGAAGAAACGTGCTTGTAAATATTGCAGCTTTTTGGAAATTTTCTCTGTATTCATTCCTCATATTAAATAAATTGTCAAAGAGGGAACTGAATATGGGGAAGAAGAGGTCCAAACTGTACCGAATACCCACAAATTTAATAAAGAAGAGATGGAGTATTAGAGGAGTTAATGAAATGTTGTGGAAGGAATGCTACATAGTCAGATCTGGTGGAAGTTTCACTTTATTTCCTAAAGTTTTCTGATGCTTGCAGACATGTAATTTGAAGCTGTTAAAGGGAATCATTTTAAATAACTTGAAGCTTCTGAGACTGAATCTTGTTTGAAGCACATTAAGTTAATCCCAATTAAAGGACTTCCACGAGTTTCTAAACTATGTTTTCTTTGGTCAAGGTCCAAAACTCATAGGCATGGGCAGTTTTTTTAACTTAAAAATAAACAACCAGACTGTCTTGGATGTGAAGCGCCTTCATCTTAGAAGCTATATTTATAGGTACGCACACGTTTTATCTGGGGAGCAGTGGATATCCTACAATGTAGATACGTTCACACACAGACAAACAGCAGTACATAGAGTCTAACTATAATAATACAAAGAACTTCTGTTTATCATCAAACATTACATGTGAAAGAATTATTATCTATCCTGTTGCAGTGCAATGCTTTTTCCTATAATGGAATTTTACTCTGCAAATTTATTTTGGTATTAAAAGGTTCCACTTTATAATGTCTATGGTTCAATCAGTGATCTAAAAGGCACTTAAATGCTTTGAACAAGATACATAAAACGCTTTTATTGCAAAAGCTTTGCTGTATCTACCAATTTTACCATTGATCTCTTTCCATGTAAGGCAGTTCTGGAAGCTGCCCATGCTGTATAAAATCACATGGTGGCTTTTGATCTCCAGCTGGTGATTAAAGCACATTATGGAGGTTTGAAATTTTCTTCTGGTCATTAGCATACCTCCAAACACTTCTCTGCTAAATTGCAGTGGTGTTCTCACTGTGTGCTATTTAAATAAGAAACCAGGAATGTATAAACTTATTATTTATTATCCTTTGTAGCTCAGAGGATACAGAACTCTTGAATGAGGTGAGCTTACCCTTAGCAAAAGACTTACTGATCAAATAACGTTTTCCTAAGGTGACTATGCTCTAGCAAAATGCAGTGAAGAATGAGGCTATGTATTTTTAAACCCTCTTTTGATGCAAATAGGCAGAGCTCCATGTTTTGTAAGACCTTGTATAACTACTCTTGATCTGCAATTCCACATTTCCCACTGCTTAAAGACATTGCCATTGCTTCCAAGATCACTAGGTTAGCATAGGCTTTCCACAGTGAATTTTTAAACAACTGCAACAATAACTTTCTCTAGCAAACTCCTTGGCATTTTCTTTTGCATAAAATAAATGAGGATGTCAGTTTCTGTATTTATATTTCACTTTGTTATACTACATTGCATTTTATTTATGTATTTTTACTATAGAAAGCAAGGTTTACTGAGTGGCACCCAGACACAGAGGTGAATGTTGTCACAGCTATTCAAAGAGTTTACAATCAGTAAATACTAAATATATTCTAAAACTTTCTGTTAGTTCTAACCTGCTTCTTCACTCCCCAAAAATAGAAGGAATACAGGTAACCTGGTTTCTGACATGTCAGCACCTTCTAAAAGGGAATAAAATATGGAGAAGAGGGAAAGGTAGTGGCCTGGAATGGGAGTTGCAGTAGTAAAGAAGGCAGTTTGAAATAAAACTTCTGGAAGAGATGGGCAGTGGAACAGCAATGTCAGCAATTACCAGCAGAGCAGTGGGGCCACACGGCTGTGTCCTCTCGTGCTGATGCACACAGCCTGGAATCATCTGAATCAAGGAAATAACAGATTGTTTTATTTGCTTTTATCTAATACTTGGAGGAAGAGCGGAGCTACAAGGAGAAGATTTAACCTATAGTTAATCTTTCTCTTTTACATCCAGGCAACACCCTAAATACCTGAGATCTTTCATAAGATTGGAAATGACTGTTTTTATCCAAGGAGTTTATTGTTCTAAGAAAAAAAAAAAATGAAAGCAGTTCATATTGTACGCTTCAAAATGCCTCATCCAAACATTCTTTAAGGCGAAGTGAGGAGAAATGGTGAAAGTCATTTAGTATTTCTGCGGGAGAAGATACCATATCATGAGAAGTAAAAATAAACTATTGAATATAATTATAATCCACGTTTTCCAGTCTTCTGGCAATCTGTTTTATCCAGAACTAGCTGTCTGGAGAAGGAAAAAAACACTGCAGCTCTTCTGTATGCAGACATAGCATGGAATTCTTCCTGTCATGCTGCTTCACAGTATACTCTTAGTGTTCATGACCACACTAATCTACATAAAATTTACATGACATGTAACAAAATATATGATTTGCATAAGAACTTGTTTTCTCTGAGTCCCTAAAGGTACTGAGAAGCTCTAAAAAATTGCTACCACTAGGTGTCTCATTGCTTTCAGAATACTCCACCCCAAGAGCAAGAAATGCTCAACAAAATTTAACAAAAATACAGTTAATTACCACTGACATTCCCTCCTTCGTTACACCAGCACACCCTGAATTTAATCACATGCATTACTGTAATCAAGCTGTCAATCATATTTTGAAATATTTCACTTTTTTACATAATTACAGCAGAATCCCGAAAGCCCATCTAGAACATGGATATGGCAAGATTGATATTGTGTTACAGAATGTGATCTGACAAAAAAAAATTGATGCTTCTGTGCAAAAATTAAAGAAACACTGAACTGCTAATGCATTTATTCTGCAGATACGTTGTATCAGTTAGACTATCAAGAGTTAATGAAAATTCCCATTCACTGAATAATGTACTAATTCTTGTCATGCTTTAAATGCTTAAATGTTGTCCATGTCATTTATCTCTGTTTAAAAATCTATATCTTTTATTTGCTTTGTTGGCACCAACTGTATGGGTTTGGATTTTTTTTTACTTTTGGACTTGCAGCCTTAAAGGTAAACAAACAATTTAGAGAACCAACCAACAGAGAAATAAGATGCCAAGAATACAGTTGGGCTCATGTTGAAACTACTCTTGGACAGTCCCATCTGTAGGAGTCTACAAAACTACTGGGGCATAATCAAGCCCAATCCCCCTGCTAACGCAGGTTCCCTACATCAGGCTGCACAAATAGGTGTCAAGGCAGGACTATCTCCAAAGAGGAAGACTCCACAGCCTCTGTGAGCAGCCTGTTCCAGTGCTCCGTCAACCTCCCTGTAAAGAAGTTGTTCTGCGTATTTGTGTGGAACATCCTACATTCCAGTTTTTGGCCATTGCCCCTTGGCCTATCACCACGTGCCACTGAAAAGAGTCCTGTCTCATCCAGTTGCCTCCTGCCCTTTAGGTATTTATAAGCACTGATGAGATCCCCTCTCATCCTTCTCTTCTCAAGTCTGAATGAAGCCCAGAGCTTCCATTCAAGGTTGCAAACAGCTCACATTTACGATGAGACAGACATTGGACATAGTGATATATTTTTAAAAAATTCCTGCTTTTTGGAGTATGTTGGAGAGTATATTTTTGATGTTAGCACTTCAGAACTTTCAAGATGCATATAGAGGTAAAAAGCTCTTTAGATGGGCAATTACAAGGATTCATCTGACCACACAACACAGGCTGCAGTCTGGCTCAGGTAGGTACAGAGCTGATACAGTTTCTCTTGCTTTTGGGACACTGGTTTGTCTGAACCAAGGAGGAAATTTTTTACCAACTAATGACTATTTCATGTCTTCTGTGAATGACTTTTCAGACCCCAGCCTGATTTGATGTAGACAGATGTCCCCCTTCACAAAAACAACTGTCACAATTGGCAGTGGTTGTCACACACGCTGGCAGCAGCAAGGGCTCTGAATGAATGGGCTGGAGGCAGGAGATCGTTCTCCTGGCAGCACGAAGAGAGCTGAGGATGAGAGGTTTGCAATACCACGGACAGAGCTGTTAATTCAAACATCTTTCACACAGCCAGTGATTTTCTGTTTTAAAGCCACTTTTTTTGGACACTTCAAGACTAAGGTAACTTGAAATAACTGTCTTCAGATAGCTTAAGACCATCTCTTATCCAATAGCAAATTGATAATGCGTTTCTTCCTTTCCAATTGTGATTGAGGTTAACTCCAAACAAATTTTACAGTGGGGACATATGTAAGTCTTTTAAGAAGCTGTAGAGGCACACATATAACTTCACACACAATCCCAGCATTTTTCCAACCTCGACCTCAAGAGGTACACTACAAATGCGCTCCTTCTCTCTATGTTCAATCTGTCCTCAGGGTCTCATTTGCTTATTTTACATAAATTGGAACTGCCCCTGATATTCAGAGAAGTACTGTTTTACTTTGGTATTATCACAGCTCCTGAGATCTCTGTTTGTGAGATCTGTTTTTTTTCTAGCTGAGTTCCCGTATTTTCACGCAGACATCTGTTGAAAGCATTGAATTAATTAATGTACTAGTAGCAACTAAGAAAATATGTTTAATGAGGTTTGTCCTCTGCCACAATGAACTTATCAGGGCACTAAGAGAAGATGAATTGATATGGTCTCTCTCTGTTTTATGCCTAAAGCTTAAAAATATGTTAAATTTCTTCTTTCTCAGCCCATTACCTCTTTCCCTTCACACACCTAAACCTGGCTCCATCTACACATATGAAAGACACAGAGCATGTTCCATGTTCTGCATTTCCTGCAGACTGTCAGCTTTTTGGCAGGAGATGCCAAGATTTGTCACTCTCCAGTTGCTTATAGCTTGTATTAAATTATAAATTGTTGGGAGAAAAGTGTTTGCTATCTATTGTCAAAACAGCTAATTTTGTCAGTAAAGACCTGGCTTTGAAGATATTTAAAGGGTATTAAACCTACCTCAACGATATAAATAAAGAAGCAAGTTCAGCAGTTTTATGGCACCATATACTGACAATATTCTAAACTGTCCACTAAACATTTTTCATTCTCCATGGAATATCAACATACTGACTACAATCTTTCTATCTGTGTTCTTTTACTTGCTAATAATCAAATTGCAGCCATCGACCTTTTCATTTAGAACTACTTGCTCCAAAAAGTAAGCACCGCCATTTGAAACAATTTTGTAGCTATCTTAGATGAGATGTAACTTTTAAATTGTTGAACTGTAGGACTGCCACGTCGTAAACATATTATAATGTATATTGGTCTATTTTGGTGAACAGCTGAATAATAATGTACTTTAAAAACAGTTTGAAATGCATCTTCTAAGATACAAAGCAGGGAGGATGACTAATATGAGAACATGGCATTTCACAGCAAACCTAGAGAAAGCTTGTGAAAACTACAGTATCTCATCACCACATTGGCTATTTTGGCTGAGATACAGTCATTACTATACTGACTGCTAGAAAGGCTGTAAGTATAAAGCATTCCAGCTCTCTTGATAAAAGTAACTGAGCTGGGCCAAAATTGATGGGTAAAAGAGTAAATCTTCCAGATTCATGAATTTTGTATAACTCATTCTTGAATATTTCTTAGAATTGTGTCCTGTGTCCTTCACCAATGTAAACTTTGCTTTTGCTTCCTTTTCTAAGAGTCTTTTGAGAATGATCATTAAAGTAATAGCATATTTTTAATACATAATTTATCTGCAAAGCCCCGAAATAGAGCTTGCTTTGCCTGCATTTCTAGTTCAGAAAACTCAAGAGGGAACAGCTTTTTCATGGATTAGATTACCTCATCAGGTGTTTTTCACCTTTTACTATGTTATTTCTTTAAAGCTGAAAATATTTCCTAAGTGTTTGCCGTTGACTTGGATTTCTATGGTTTTCTGAGCAAGGGGCCAGCTTCTGCCTGCTTCAGGCATGGATTTGTTGGCCCCACTTACCCAACACTGTATGCAGGGATAGCTAAACTAGCCCAAGTACAGACACCACATCTCTCTGCCTCCCATGCAGTCTGTTACACAGACCTTCATTCAGGCACTAAAAGCTCCCTCCTTGTAGTCATTAGCCACAGAGTTCCTCTCAAACAACATGCTACATTGCTGCTAAGTCTTCATCAAGACCCCACCATTCCTTTCTGTACATATTTTGTCAAATAAGGTATAAAACCTTTTCCTTCAAATGTGTTTTCTCTCTTCTTTACATTACCAGAACTTCTACCCGATAGATGAAATCAATTGCAATCAATTTCATCATCCATTCCACCACTGTGAAGTTAAACATAAGATAAAGGTTGCTATTTATTGTAAGGCACTGGAACAGCTTTTTACAAAGCACCATTTTTAGGCAAGTTTGCTTTTGTTTTTGTGTTTTAATTAACAACCTAGCATCGTAAAAATCAATTTGTCTATCTTTAATGTGGTTGGTTTTACTAAGGCAATGTGAATGCAGAGTGAATACAAACCACTAAAGGTGTGATCTAATAATGTTTTATGCCCTTTCAATTCATTGTGAATTGTGAGTAAACACAACAGAATGTTAAAATAATTCAACTTCCTATTGTATTCCAACAGACAAAATAACACACAAAAAAAAGCCCTAAAACTATCATGAAAAATATCTCACAGAAAGATTCACAAAACCCACCGAAGATGTTCCAAGAAAGAACCAGAAGGGACATTTGCCCAGAAATGCAGGAATCCTGTGGATTTAACAGATGAGTGACAGCAGTGACAGCAGGTAGGAGTGGGCAGCTGAGTGGTTTGGTCTGGTGGCAGGGAGAGAAGCATTGCACCTGGTGTTTCTGGGCACTCAGGTTGGTGGGAAGCAGGTAAAGCAGCGAGCAAGGGCAGAAAATCCAGACAGAAAAGGGCAAAGAGAACTGAGCTGAAAATGCTGGAGAGAAGGGCTGACCAACTGGAAAGCCTTTTAAATCAGCACTGATCAGTGAAGAAAAGGACAGAGAGGAGAGGAGGAGGAGAAGAATATGATACAGCTGTCTGAGAGATCTTCCACGACTCTAGCAAGTAGGGATTTCTCCAGCTGAGGAAGGAGGGAAACTAAAGCAGACAAAGCAGCAGGTTGAAGATCCTTGCCAGCTTCAAGCTCCCAGCCAAGTTTGTTTAGCATGGCCACACATGTGCCGGCTGGCACCTGCTGAGCTGACCATTTGTGATGGTTCAGAACGGCGCTGCTTCCCTTCTCACTGCATGAGATGATCTTGGGACGCTTACACCCAGCATGAAATTTAGAAGGTTATATGGTGAAGCTGCAATTTCTTGGGAAAAAAAAAAAGAGTGAATTGTACACATAAAATTAAGTCTGCACAGAAGAGCAGTTTTTTGCCTGTTACCATACACTTTAAGTCTGGCTTGCTATACTGTGTATAAAATTGCCACCTCTCTTTAGAGCAGCCAAACAGTCAGTGCTGAACTGTGACACCCCCGTGGCATGATACAGCCCTTTGTATCAGTTCTCAAACATGTGTGACTCAGAACTCAACACTACTCCAGAGTAACTCCAAGAGTTACAACAGGTAGAAATTTCAGGCATCTACTTATTTTTGTTTTAATTTCACTTTGGGACGTGCTCTAGCATACACCTGCACACTGGTCTGGTTAAGCCAGTGGCAAGGAGTAGCCACAGCCCATAGCTGCTCCTTAACATATCAGTGAGTAGGCAGATTCTGAAGTGGCAATAACCAAATCAGTGTTTCCCTGTTTTTAGTTTTTCAGTCACCAAGAAGCATACTGTGCTGCCCAAAGCCACTTCTGCTCTCTACAGACAACAGTTTACTTCTGTCTTTTACAGGAGTCAGTATTACAGTACTGTTTCCAGAGGAAACTTCAACCATTTCAATAACATGACTGTTGTGACCACTTCATATCCATAGCAGAATACATTCAAATCCTCCTTGAGAAACAGCTTCCTCACAACCCCAATTTAACTTACAGTGCTAGTAGAGATTTATTTTATGACACATTGAGCCATCCAGTGGCACAGACTGAAACAAACTACTACATGTGCTTGTTAATACATTTCTGCAGTCATTTCCTTATATCAGATTTATATTAGTGACTATGAAAGAAAAAAAAAATAACCACGACAATAATATATCTGTCAGGTGGTTCTTGTAAACTGAACTGAAAGGAATAAACATTTCTGATCATTTACAGTTGAACAGTAGTAGTCTCCTGACATTGATTTAATAGAGAAGAAGGTTGGAAAAAAAGAAGGAAAACAGGTTTTTAACTCATGATAATGACAGTAGGCAGCATCCTGGTCCATTCTGCTACCTCTGAAGAGAATGACATGTATTTAGGCTTAAATAATATTCTGAAATCCCCTGACTTAGTTTGTCTCGCTTCTGTACACCTCTGAAGTTCACCTCATCTAGAATTAAATGCTTTCTTCTCTAACTTTAGAGAAGCGTATCTCAACTTCATTATTCAATCTTATTTCATCTGCCTTTCTGTAGTCACCCATTCTTTCTTACCTACAAAGCAGTCTCTTAATTTATTCGTCATGGTAACATACAGTATAATTTAAGGAAAAATAACAAACAAGTTGAAATAGCATAATATAATATGATAAAGGTACAGTTTCAAGAAGTCCTTGCTGCTGCCTGCACGTGATCTAATTCCAGTCAAGTGAATCTCTATGGCAGTTTTGCTTCACACAAGATGCCCTTACTCCACCCAAACCTGTACTAACTTCAGCAGGGCCCTGCCCTCAGGTCAGTCCTACAGAAAAGAGTCGCAGAGGTTTTTACAAGCCTCATCAATACCCATCTACTCACCAATCTGTAAGTAGTCCTGATGTGGCATCTTTGTCACAATAATGGATATAAATCAAATTTTGAATGAAAAATTCCAAAAAGTCCAAGTTTCAGATTCAGTGTTTAGGTCATCTGCCCTTAAGCCATCTCTCTACACACCCGTACTTCTCTACCTGCAGTGATTAATGTCTGATGTCAATCCTTGACCTCTTGCAAATTCTTGTCATAATGGTTTGAATTTGGTTAATTTGTTTCAGATCACCTCACTTTTGTCTATGCTACAGTCTTGTAACTGCAAAACAATACTTAAGTATTTTAAGTAGCAAAAGTATCTACATATAGAAGCAGAGATCCAACTAGTGATGGTTTTAATGCCGCTGGGGGCAAAAATCACTCCACTGAGATCAGTAATTACGTGTAGTGTGAATGGGTTTTATATTTTAAAAGATTGTGAGCAAAATAATTGCTGAATAACAGTGCTATAGCAGTAGTGGGTAGAGCTTGGCTTAGCATCGGCAAAGAAGAAAGATCATTAGCAAATAAAACAGGGAGCACCTCAGGGGCACGCCTACAGACAGTCTGTCACCCACTGGTTTTAACATTTCATTTCAAAATTTAATTAAATATCAATTTCTGAATGCCTAAATAAAACCAACCCCTCTGCACAACATCAAGGTGCGCCAGATCTCACTGATAAAGGTGAGGTAGCAACAATGTTCCTCCTTTGAACTTACATACTTTGAACTAACCTAGGAAAGGACAGGGCTGAAAGTGTCTGGTATCCATGGTTAATAAGGAAAAGCTTCATTGATCACAAAAACAATGAAAGCCATCTATCATTCTAGTAAAAGTTCTCTAAAAGAAGATAAAGCTACAGTAACAGCTTGCCCACCCTTAATGACAAGTGTTACTCACCTACACATTATATAAGGGAATATGAAAGCTCAATCGACCATACCTAAAACACATATAGGCTTAATTTTTTCTGAAGAGGTGTTTTTCAATGGGGGTAAAACTCTCTCTTATCCAGACTTATTTTTCAATGAACTAAGGATAGATTTAATTTCAGAATGGTGAAAAGGAGCTATTCTCAGATGAAACACAGTGATCACTAGTTTCAGGGAAAACATTTACTTTAAAAAGCATTATTCTGAGCGTATTTTGAATAACATTAGGATCTACTTTATCAGACCAAACTTTGAAATTTATCTTGGAAATCACTACAAATGCTATAAATAACATTAGAAGCCTTCAACATATAAATAATTAAGCATGACTGTAGTCTTGATGGGACTCCAGTACTGATTCAGTGTTGAGACAGAGCACTGCAGAATCTGACTCCAACAAGGGCATCATAAAGAGTGAAAGATGCAAAAGAAAAATGAATAGTTCTGTTCTGGAGATTGATAATCTCCAATCAACAATTCCTTTTCAAAGTAAAGGCAGGAAATCAATACAATGTGCAGATGGTGGTGTAGGTGTACTCCACCTCACAACATACAATCCTGAAGTCTGCTTTTTCTTATGAAGGCAGTCAAGGTTTGGAGGAAACCAAAATGCAAAAGAGCATGTCAGAGTTTCAAAAGCTCTTACAACTGAGCTTCTGTTTTTCCATCAGTTAAATATACCTACAGCTTTTTGAAATAGTTGTCAGCTGCTCAGAAATATGACTGTTGTGCAAATGTGTGAGGTACCCTAATTACTGGTGTCATTGCATTTTCACCAGGGCTTTATACTTTGCTACTAATTCAACCCAGCTGTAGTAGCTCAGCTATGTTCTGCAACAGTTGGGCGGGATGACACTGTGAGCTGTCTGTCCTTTTGTCTATCTTAAAAGCATATCCCTTAATTTCAATGGTACACATCATGTCATTAGATATCTGGTAAAATCATCTCTGTTTTATAGATGGGAAATTAAATGAGGCCCGGGGTCCTCCTTCAGGTTAGGGCTGAAGTTTGCCCAAGACTGTATCTCTGCCTACAGAGGCTGGTGTCTGCTGCTGAAACATTGCTGGAAGGCATCAGCCCTCCTTTACTGTCCTCGTGCACAGCACTGTGTCCTGGAGGAGGAATCCATTTGGGTCTTCATAATGTCATCTTGATCCTAAAGAACTGCTACAAAGAGACAGGGAAGACACTTAAGCCACTTGCTAATTCCAAAATGGTGAGGACTATGATATTATTATACATGGCAGTATATATCTATTACATAGATAACTCTTATTTGCAGGAGTTATCCTCCCATGTCTCTGGACAAGATGGCTTCTAAGGGCAAAGCTAAGGACCTTGTGCTTTTTCTTTTTTTTTATATTACCACCAATGTTCCCTCCCTGCTTCAGAAGCAGAAAGTTCTGGGCAAAAGGAGAATTTTTTTCAGTATGGCAAGTTGCATGCAGATTATGAATTACCAAATTTGTGCATGATGTTGAACACATTTGGACAAAGTGATTCTGAGAAGTCTGAAACCAGCTCAATGTGCAGCCAGAACTGTAGCAGGGTACAAGGACTCTGCATACATCTCCTACCAAGGATTTCCACTGAACAGAATGGGCTGCACAATTCCAAACAGACATTGGGAAGCCATAGCTTTCTTATGGTCAGTGACAGGGATTGCTGTAGAAGTACAGAATTAACTTCTGAGCTGTGAGGCAGCTGGTGGAGGTGTGAGCAGTGCCAAGACGCTGTGTCAAGGCTTTACTTAAAATTGTGCACCCTTCTAACACAACACAGAGGAAAACATCTCTTGGCCCCATACTACTGGAGTTGGACTAAATGATCTTAGAGGCCTTTTCCAACCTTTATGATTCTATGATTCTGTTACTAGATTTGTGTGGTGTAATAAACACCTGTATTTTGGCACGAGCAACAGGGCCTAGCTGCTTCCAAAGAACCTTAAAACCCTCATGATAGCAGAGGTGCCAGCGGTGCCTCCTGCACTCCAGAACCCTGTGATAAGCACCATGCCTAGATCCGAGAGAGAGTATCACAGAATCCTTTGAGTTGGAAGAGGCCCTTAAAGGCCATCTAGCCCAAC